>PVIA01005916.1:0-106616 GCA_004024845.1 Tonatia bakeri
TCCGTGGAGGATTAGCTGTGGAGGGGTAGGGTTGTGGTGGTCTGATGTGGTCTATATCTATACACTGGGTACACTGGCCCTGAGGTTTCTTGGGTGGCATAGAAACATACTGTGTTCTGCCCAGGGCTACCCAACCTGAGCTATAAAGGAATCTGAGATGGCTGCTACTTGTGCTGGGGTTCAAGATTCCCAGGCAAAGTCAAGCTGTGAATCTAGACTGACTGCTGCTAGTTCTGGGCCTTGGGCCACTTAGCAAGAGGTAGGAGGGCTGGGTGGGGGCTTACTGAGGCCACCTGTTGCTTGTTTGATAAGATTTTGGAAGTTGTGAAGCAGGAGCCATGACCTTGCCATTCACAGGGGAATGTCTCTTAACAGCTTGGCTAGACCCCTAAGTTGGGTAGAAGGGAGTCTTCAGGAGATCTCCAGGGCTGGGCAAAAAGTGTTAGCTAGGTTGATGGAGTCTCAGATATGGCACTTACCTGCCATCTCTTTGGCTCTGTGTAGGGAGCGTTCAGAAAAGGGACAATGGTGTCTGCCTTTCTATCTGGAGAAAGCTATCACCCAGCTCTTGTCTTGATGCCAGATACTTCAGTTCCTCGCAGTATACCAATGATGACTTTTAAACTGATACTCTGGTCTTGGAGTTAGGAGGGAGTAAGTCTACAGGTGGATTCTTTTAAGGCAAACTGCTTGGGACTCCAGAAGGTGCTCCCACCCACTGGTTTTTGCAGCCAGAAATTATGGGGCCTTTTCTGCCTGTCACTGGAACCCTGTGTTGAGGGCCTGGTGTGGGGCTGGGGCTCTGTGCTCCTAAAACACCCCTCCCGAATTTTTATCCTGCACACTTGAGTGGGGACCAGCCTGTTCCACTCTGCCCATCCTACCAGTCTGTATGGATGTGGTTTCTTTAATTCTGTAGCTGTCATACTTCTACTCAGCTCCATTTCTAATGGTTCTGAGTGATGGTTGATCTATATTTTAGTTGTAATTTTGATGTGGTTGTACAAGGAAGAGAGCCATGTTTACCTATTTTTAGCCATTCTAGTAGGTATTCAGTGGTATCTCATTATTGTTTTAATTTCAGTTCCTTGATGACATATATTGAGCATCTTTTCATATGCTTATTTGCTGTCTTTGTATCTTCTTAGGTGAGATATCTGTTCAGATTTTTTACATATTTTTTAACCCATTTGCATGGGGTTATTCATTTTCTCATTGCTGGGTTTTAAGAGTTTTTTGTTTATTTAAGACATAAGACCCCTTTGTAAGGTTATGCAAAATACTTTTCTCTAAGGTTTCCTTTTTTCTGATTTTGTTTTCATTTTCTTAATAGAGCCTTTCACAGACCAGAAATTTTAAAATTTTAATGTAGTCTGTGTTACCAGTTTTTTTTTATGCATCATGTTTTGTTGTTTTCTAAAAAGTCATTGTCAAACCCAAGGTCACAAAGATTTTCTCTTATGCTGTCTTTTAATGGTTTTGTAGTTGTGTTTGTACCTTTAGGTATTTGACATATTTTGAGTTAGTTTTTGTGAAAGAGGTTTTATCATATTGATAAAATACACTTTTTCAAAGTATATAATTCAGCCCTGGCTGGTATAGATAGCTCAGTGGATTGAGCACAGGCTACAAACCAGAGAGTCACCAATTTGATTCCCAGTAGGGCACGTGCCTGGGTCGAGGGCCAGTTCCCCAGCGGGGGCCACATGAGAGGGCAACTACACATTGATGTTTTTCTCCTTCTCTTTCTCCCTCCCTTCCCCTCTCTCTAAAAATAAATAAATAAATAAAATCTTTCAAAACAGTATATAATTCAGTAGTTTTTAGTATACTCATTTACAAGTTTTACAACTAGTACCACTATCTGATTCTAGAACATTTTCATGGCCCTAATAAAGAAAGTCATTAATAGATTAGCACTCACTCTCTCATTTTTCTTTTACCCTCCTCCCAGCTCTGGCAACCACTGATCTTCCTACATCTATAGATTTGCCTGGTTCAGACATTGCATGTAAATCAGGCAGTGTGCAGCTTTTATTTAGCCTCGTGTTTTTGAGGTTTATCCTTGTTGTAGCATGCATTAGTTTTTCCTCCCTTTTTATGATTGAATAATACTCTGTTAAAATGTTCTTTCTTGATGTCAAATGACATCTCATTGCAGTTTTGATTTGCATTTCCCTAATGACTAATGATGTTAAGCATCATGTCATGTGCTTATTAGCCATTAGAAGATGTTCTTTGGAGATGTCTATTCAAATTATTTGCAATATCTTAATCATTGTAGATTTGTCTTTTCATTGTTGTCACAATTCTATTTATACTCTGAACACTAGAACCTGTTAGACATGAGATTTATAAACACTCCCATTGTTTGGACTGTCTTTGCACTGCTTCCTAGCATCCTTTCAAGCACAGAATTTTTAAATTTTGATCAAGTCCAGTACACCTATTTTTTCTTTTCTTTCTTGTGCTTTAAGTGTCAAATCTGAGGAATCATTGCCTTAATGCACAGTTACAAAAATATATGTCTGTACTTTCTTCTGAGATGTTTATTGTTTTAGCCTACTCTATTTAATAGTTCTTTGATCCACATTGAGGTGATTATTGTATAGGGTCTGAAGTAGAGGTCCTGCTAACTTACTGGCCTCGTAGAACACGTTGGGAAGTATTTCTTAGAGTTTGTGAAAGATTGGTGTTAATTCTTTAAATGTCTAATAGTATTCACCAGGAAATCTCTTTGTCCCTGGGCTTTTCTTTGTGACAAGTTTTTAGTTATTGATTCAATCTCTTTACTTGTTATAGGTTTATTCAGAGTTTTTATTACTTCTTGAATCAGTTTGGTAATTTGTGTCTTTCTAGGAATTTGGGCATTTTATCTAGGAGATCTAATTAGTTGACGTATATTTTTTATGGTATTTCCTGAGTATCCTTTGTGTTTTTTTAATGTTAATGTTGATATCTTTTCCTTCATTCCTGATTTTAGCAATTTAAATCTTGTCTAGTTTTTTTTCTTGGTCAGTCTAGCTAAAGGTTTGTAAATTTTTTGATCTTTTCAAAGAACTAAGTTCTGGTTTCATTGAGCTTCTCTGTTGTTTTCCTGCTATTTTTCCTGCTCTCACCTTTTATTTATTTATGCTTGATTTGGGTTCAATTTTTAATTTATTTTCTCATAAGTTGGTAGGTTAGGTAATTGGATTATTGATTTGAAAAAATTTTTTTAACTATATGTATTTGCATCTATAAATTGTCACTGCTTTACCTACATCTCATACCTTTTGATATGTTGTGTTTTCCTATTCTTTCAACTTCTGGTGTATTCTAATAACCCTTGTGACCCCATCTTTTACCTATTATATATTTAGGATTTTTTTCACATTTGTTAATTTTGCAAATTTCATCTTCTTACTGACATTTTTTTCATTTCTTTGAGGTTGGAAAACATACTTTGTACTTTTTTAATGTTTTTAAATTGAGACTTGTTTTGTGTCTTGGAGAGTTTTCATGTGCGCTTGACCAGAACACATGCTCCGTTGTTGGGGTAGGGTGTTCTGAGTGTTCTTCTATATATGTCTGTTCAGTGTAGTGGTTTATGTCTTCTCCTTGTTTGGTTTTCCTCATTTTTTAACCCATTATTAAAAGTTGTCTATTAAATCTCTAACTGTTACTATTGAATATATTTCTTCAATTCTGTTAGGTTTTTTTTCTTTATGTATTTTGGATTGAATATTTATTATTATAAAATGACCTCTGTTTCAAATGATAATTTTGTCTGATATTAATATAACCACCCAAGCTTTCTTTTTCTTAGTTTTACACAGTATGTCTTCTTCATCCCTTTCTTTTACCATACTTGTATCTTTGAATTTGAACTGTTTGATAGCATATAGTTAGATTATTCTTTTAATCCATGTTGCTAGTCTCTGCCTTTCATTTACATTTAATGTAACTACTGATAAGATAGGATTTTCATCAGTCATTTACTATTTGTTTTCAATATATTTTTGTTTTCTTTGTGTCTCCATTATTCTTTTGTGTTAAATAGAAATTTTCTAGCGTACCATGTTAATTATTTTGTTGTTACTTTTACTATATGTTTTTCTGTTACTTTCTTAGTGGTTTCCCTGGGGATTATAATTAACATCTTAAACAACAGTCTAGTTCCGCTTCATACCTCCTTACTTTCAGTAGTATACAAAAACCTTGATTCTGTGTGTGTCAAAACCATCTCTCCTCCTTTATGCTGTATTGCCTTTTGTATTACATCTTAGGTATTGTGTACCAAGACAGACTCATAATTACTGCTTTGTGTAGTTATCTTCTAAATTAGATAAGAAGGAAACATTACAAACTAAAAATACATTCATAATTTACAAACAAATACATTTATACTGTACTTTACCTATATAGTTACTGTACTGGTGTTTATTATTTTTTGTGTGTGGATTTATTTTATTGTCTAGTGTTCTTTCATTAGATCAGGTCTCCTAGAAAAAAAATTTTATCTGAGAATGTCTAAATTTCTTCTTTTTTATAAAGGATAGTTTTGCTGAATATAGAATTCTTGGTTGGCAGTCTTTTGCTTTCAATTCCTTGAATATGTCATCACACTGACTTCTGGCCTTTATGAATTCTGATGTGATATTAATTGTTAATCTCCTTGAGGGTCCTTGTTTTTGATGAGTTGACTTTTTCTTGTTTTCAAGATTGACTTTTTCTCTTTGGTTTTTGATGGATTTATTATAATGCATCTCAGTATGTCTAGATGCAACCCAATGTGTCTTATTATTTTTCATTTATTCTGTTTGGAGTTTGTTGGGCTTCTTGGATCTGTTGATAAATGTTTTTCATAAAACTTGGGACATTATTAGCCATCATTTTTTCTAACATTTTTGCCTCTTGCCTCTCCTTCTGGGACTACCATTTGTGTATGTTGGTACACTCGATGATGTCCCACAGGTCTCTGAGGCTCTGTTCAATGTTTTTTCTTTTCTAAAAGAGAATTTAGCTGTTTTCTTTCTTTTTTTTCTTTCCTCCTCCCTTGCTTCTTCCCTCCCTCCCTCCCTTCCTCCCTCCCTCCCTTCCTTCCTTCCCATCATCCCTTTCTGTCCTCCCTTTTTTCTTTCCTTTCTCTGCTGAGACTGGGTAAAGTCCCTTGGCCTATTTTCAGAGTTACTGATTCTTTTTTTAACCAGCTGAAATCTGCTGTTGTATCCATCTAGTGAATTTTAATTAGTGTACTTTTCTAACTTGACAATTTTAATGTGTTTTTTTAACTTATATTTATATTTACTTTTATTTAATGAGATATTCTTCTGACGCTTTTTAAAATTCCTTTATACATGGTTTACTTTACTTTTTTAACTTTACAAAGACTTTATTTTTTTATTTTTAAATATATAATCTTTATTATTTTTTCCATTACCATTTAGTCCCCTTATACCCCCTGCCCCACATCAGTCACCACCTTGTTGTCCATGTCCATGAGTCCTTTTTCCTTTTGAACATATTTAAATGGCTTATTTAAACTTTTTGTCTAGTAAGTCCAATACCTCAGCTTCCTCAGATATGTTTTCTGTTGACTTTTTTCTTCCCATGTATGGGCCATACTCTGTTGTTTCTTTGTATTTCTCATAATGTTTCATTTAAAAACAGGATATTTTAAATAATACCGTGTGACAGCTGTGGAAATCAGATGATCTCCCAGCTCAGTTTGTTGCTGTTGCTGTATATTATTGTTTGTTTAGTGACTTTTCTGAGCTAATTTTGTGAAGTCACTCATATTTCTTAATTGTCAATTAATTTAACAGATTTCCTTAAATTTCTAGAACCATAAGATTCTTGGTCTTTGCCTAGGAGCTATGTCTGTGTTGAGGAAGGCTACCTCAAAACTAGAATGGGAGGATGAAAATAGGGCAGTTTGAGATATTATGTATAGTTGTTTTTACAGAGGTTAACCAGTGTCCTTTCTTTTTTTTTTAAGACTTTATTTATTTATTTTTAGAGAGTGGGAAGGGAGGGAGAAAGAGGAGAGAAACATGTTTAATCAGTTGCCTCTCGCTCATGCCCCAAAAGGGGACTGGGCCCACCAGCCAGCCACATGCCCTGAGCAGAAAACGAACTGACTGCCTTTTGCTTTGTGGGGTGAAGCCCAGCCAAGTGAGCCACACTAGTCAGGGCTAGCCAGTGTCCTTAAACAGACACTTCCTTGAAAGATTTTCATTACTTCCAGAGTTCTTTGTTAGTGGAATGAAATCCCTCCCACAAAAAAACTTTAAAGTGAACATGAAAAACTCACACACAAGGCTCACAACCTTATTAAGAAAGTCAAATTTCAAGAAACCCATCAGCTTTCTCAAGCACGTTTTCCTGGTTTGGTGTTTGCTCAACCTTTCTTAAGTGTAGCCCCATTTGCTATCTGTATTGGCTGAAAAGTTTCAAACAGTCAGGTCCCGGTTTCTTTTTATTTAATCATCCTTCCTTTAGCATAGCTCTCTTTTCTTACATTTTACTATAATTAGCAAGAGGAAACCCAAAGGCATCTCAACACTTTGTTTAGACATTCCCCTAGATAGATTACCCAACTCATTAGGCACATGATTTACTTTCCAAGTTACTGCAGACAAGTGTTGTCTTTCTGCTACTACATAATAAGTATATTCTTTGCTTCATTTCCCAGTAACATTTACCTCATTTTAATACTCTTCCCAAAGGCCAATGTCTAGTTTTAAAGCCACAGCTATACATTTTAGGTTTTAATTACAGTAGCATCCCACTAATATATACCAGAATCTGTATTATTTATCTATTACTATCTAACTGTCTAACAATTATTTAAAATATAGCAGTTTAAAATAACAAATATTTATTATCTCAAATAACAAATATTTATTATCTCAAATTTTCTCTGAACCGGAAATTCGAGAGTAGCTCAGCTGTATATTTCTGGCCCAGGTTTCCACTTGGCAGCAGTGAAGAGGTCAGGTAGGGTTACAGTCAGACATCTGGGATTTGATTGATCTGGAGTATCTTCCAATTTCACTTACTTGGCTGTTCACAGGAGACTGTAACTATAGTTCATCTCGATATGAGGCTCACCATACGACCTCTCACAGTATGGCTTCCTTCAGAGCAAGTAACGAGTGGGTAGGGGAGGAAAGAGGAGAGAAAGGGAGAGAAGAGAGATGCTGGGATGGAGTGTGGGTGGGTGCAGGGAGAAAGCAGCGAACAGCAACATTCAACAGTATCCAGCATAGAAACCACATGCACTTACAATCTAATATCAGAAGTGAAGTACACTTCTGCAGTATGCTATTAATCACACATAGCACCCGTGATACAACATGGAAGAGACTGTACAACAGTATTAAACCAAAAGATGGAAATCACTGAGGATCATCTTGATCCTGGCTACCACAAAGAGCATGTTAAACTTTTTAATTACATAGTTAAATTTGGAAAATAAAAAGCTAGGGCAAAAATAAGTTTCTTCTGTCTTCTTGAGGGTAGTAGACACCATTTCCATGTAGCAACATTCTGTCCTCTAACTAAGTATTTATTATTTGTCTTACCTTTGAAAACACTTGAGTTTATAATCCCTGGCCTAGATCTTTGATTACTCATTTGTTTTTGTAATTACGACAGCTTGTACTTATAATTTAGAAAACTCATTAGCAGCAGAACAAATTGATGTCTCTCTCAAAATAAAAATCAATAAATAAAAGAATAAAAAAAAACTCATCAACTAATTAGCAGCTGACATTTTTATTATCTGTCTCTTTCTCTTTTTTATTTACTTATTTTTTAGTTTAGTTTTTGCCAAGTTCTTTGGTCTTACACATAGACTTATTTTCTAATACAAAGAGACAAAAACTGTGAGTAGGTAAAAAGAAGAGAGTGGCGCTATCCTGTTTAAAACTTAGCTCTAAACTCAACCCTAAAGTATAGCCCTAATCCTATGTTACGAGTCTGATTATGTTTTTGTTTTTGGGGGGGTTTTGTTTTTTTGGGGGAAAATTCAGTGATTTTGAAATTATAAGATGACGTTAGTCAATAAATTGCAGGACAGTTAACAAAAATACCTAGAGGTGCATTCAGTATCACTTCATAATACATATAATGTGAAGCAAAATTGGGTTTGAAAAAGTGAAGAAACCTTCAAAAATTGGGGTAATAATCAAGAAGTGGTATAAACTGGGAATCCTTATGTTCATCATGGAAATTTCTTGTTTTGGTTAATCACTTTAGTTAGGTTACATGTGCTAATATTGTTTATTATTTATTTTAAACCAAAAAAAATATCACATGGGCTTAGATATCATGCCCTTTCTATATTTCCCTTAATATTTTTACTTGACGTCTTGTGATTTAAATATAAAAATATATGATTGTTCAGTTTGCATCTTTTTGTTTCTCTTGTTATTTTCACTCTAATTTAAAAGCTAATATTTATTACTGCAAGCCCCATTATGATTTTTGAAGATTCTGTTATTCCCATTTTTATGAACACAGAAACTAAAAGATGGAAGGAGGTATGTAACTAGCCTATGTTCATAAATATTACTAAGATTCCAACCTATAAGCTAAAGTTTATTTTTTTCCCAGTAGCCCAAAACCAGTAGTGCCTTTATTTCCCACAGGTTCAGAGAATAAATGTAAAAGCTAAAATACTACTTTTTTCAATAGATTCTCAGTCCCTTTCCTCAGACATTTCTTCAGAATTTAAAACTTTTTATTTGAAAAGAGGCAATGTAATGGAGATGTTTGTTATGTACCATCTCCAACAGTTTCAAAACGGAGTGCTGTGATCAAATATATTGATATTTCTGCAGGGACCATGAGTAGATTCATATCATCTTAGGTCACATTTTGCTACCAAGTGTGGGGTGGTCACAGTGAAGGTGTTTATTGCCTCTTCTCACCTCCAAATAGTATGTTTTCAAACCTTCTTGCATTGTAGAATTGGGAATCTGTAACAACAAGTGCTAGTTCAAAGGCTTGCCCTCAGATATCTCAGACAAGTTCTCCAGCTAATACTGAACCCCCAACTAAAGAAACGTGACCCTTCAGTCTCAGACAGCCCCAGATCAGCAGGCCTGTTCACATCACACTGATCTGCCTGGCTAAGTGTTAAAGCATTTACGGAGCAAAGAACTAGCATCTCAAGAAGAATGACAACTTGAAGAAGTATCCAGCCTACCCAAGTATGTTTACTCATCCTTTCCAATTTTCCAGCTCTTCTACTCTGAAGGAACAGAGTAAATAAAAGCATTGGGTTGAGACCTGAAGTATGTGTGAGAAGCTACCATCAACCCCCCTTCCCAGTACCACAACTTTTTATTACCATTATATAACTCTTTATAACTGGTCTGTCCTTATTGCACAAGTCTCACTGTAAAATCACTCGATTGTTTTGACCTCTTGTACAAGTTTCAAGTAGAATTGTATATCATTGCTGACCTTCATTATAGTTGTAGCCGGTCAGCATGTTTGGAGATCAAGGATTAAGAGCTTTAATAATTATATTGCCATTTTTATAGGAGAATCTTAGTAGATGCTTGCTGAAACCTTTAGGAGTGAAATGTCATAATTCTACAATTTACTTTTAGTGGATCTGCAAACCAAAAAAAAGGTTAAAAGAAAGCAAATGTGGTAGAATACTAACAATTCTTGAATCTTGGTTGAGGTTATCTGTGTGATTGTACTATGCTTTTATTCTTTCTGATTGAAATTTCTCAATATAAGAAGGTGAGGAAATAAAAAACCCTTGATGATGACATTCAAGCTGTATATGAAATACACATTTGACAGAATTGAAGAATTTAATGGTAATAGTTGTGAGAGGTTAGATGTTTCCTTTAATAGATAATGTACTTTTGTATATTAAGTAAAAATTGCTTAATAGCTTATATACATACAATTTATGTTCACATACTGAGTTTTAATATCTAGTAGAATACATTTGAATCAAAACTATTAAGACAGAACTGAACTATGTCAAATTCCTTATCTGTATTTTAGTTTGTGACCAAAAATGTTTATTTTTAATAAGTGATTAAATATGCCAGGGTTTGGGGTTGATATATTATCATAATACTAATTAAATCTACAATGTTTCTGTTCCTACATCTTAAACCATTGGTAATTATGTAGTGATGCTAAAAAGACTTCTGAAACCATTAATTTGTAATAAAAACAAGGTAAGTTTAATATTAGTATTTTGTATTTCATGCTTATTGTATTGTAACGCTTATTGTATTTATTTCTTCTCTAGATCTTCCTCAGAACTGTGATCCTAACATTCCCCTAGTTGCTCAGGAATTAATGAAAAAGATGATACGTCAGTTTGCAATTGAGTATATTTCAAAAAGTGGTAAAATTCAAGAAAACAGAAATGGTTCAATTGGACCAAGTCTAATATATAAAAGTATCCAAATGAATCAAGCAGAAAACTCCCTTCAGGAAGAGCAGGAAGGCCCCTTAGACCTCACTGTGAATCGAATGCAAGAACAAAATACTCAGCAAGGTAAGACTTTTGTATGTGTAATATATAATTTTGTTTTAATATTCCTAAATGTATGTAGCCTTATATTTATAGAGAAATTTGATAAGTAATATTACTTGTAATTAGCCTGTGTGATATGGACTACTGAGAAGTGCTAATTTAGAACTTTTATATTGCAGTTTTTTATTTATAAAAAAAGAAAATTTGACTTGCTCTCAGTCTCTTATCACAATAAAGTGTATGGTGAGAGAATCCTAACACACAACTGAAATGCAAAATATACTTGCAAAGATAATGCGGGCCCCATCCCTCAGGGTCCGTGTGTTGTGGATGTGACAGACAAATTCACATGGACTGCAGGAGTCCTGTGGAGAAGAAGGGACAGCATGGCCACTCTCTGAGTGAGAGAGGGCCCTGACCCCTGCCTGGACAGGCTTTTATTGCTTTTCTGGGTGTATTACATCTAGGATGATCCTCATTTACTATGCGTAGGTTTGCTGTAGGTGGTTACCTTTTACAGATAACAAAGGAAAGGGTGTTGCTAATCACATCAAAGAAGAAGGATATTTGCAAATGCAAAGGGAAAAGTGGTTGAACTGGTTACACTGATCCTTGGGAGGTTTAGCATAGATTTTAGGAAGTTACTTTAAAGATATGCAGTAAACATTTGCTGCATCAATTCAGGGTGACAGAGTTTTAGCAAAAGCAAGCCTCATAGCAGCCTAGGTACAATACAGGCCTGATTGCCCACAGGAAAACCTATCCATGGTCGTGGGTCCTGTGTGCCAACCTCACTCCCCGTCAGTTTTCTGAATCGGGCTGGGCTACATTCCTCACGCCACACGGAACAGTCTCCTATACTTCAGTTTTTTACAGTTAGGTGAAAAATAAAAAGAAATAGATGATTATCTTCCATTGTTAATGTAAATAGCGAAAAAGAAAAGTTTATGCAAGTGATAAATATAATGTAATCATGTGGTTAACTATATAGATTCATTTTTCATAAGAGTCTGAATGATGAGGGCTGTATAGGATTTACCTAATAATTAATTGAAGGAAGAACCATAATTTACAGAGCAAAGGAAGGAAGGACCTTTTAAGTGCTTGTGGAGGACAGCAAAATAAGTGTTTGACTTGAGAAGACAGAACAAGTAGCTTTGGTTAACGCGAGGTTGGGATGTTATGGTCAGTTTTTGAAGCCAGAAAAATATCAGCATTAAGTTTGATAACAGAAGGCATTGTGGTATTTGGGGCTCTAAAGAAAAGTACACAAGTCATCCTTTAAAGAAAATAGTCTTTTTAAAGTGTAAGACAGATTAAAATTGAAGGGGGAGCTGACATTTAGAAATATTTTTTTAAATTTATGAATGTATGTGATGTGAAATACTAGATTATATGACAGAGAAAATTTCAAGGATGACTAAGGCTTAAGGAAAAATATATCAACACAAAGTTTGGAAATTAGAAAGCATAAGATTTTTTAAAATTTTTTCTTTGTTTTGCTTTTCCAAGTTTCATACCCTATTATATCTCTTCTCCTTTGTGGAAGGCAGTTTAGTGTTCTAAAGAGACTAGAACATAGGCTTTGATATCTAAAAGACTTGTGGTTGAAATCCCACCTCTGCCCCGTAAGTTACTTAAAATAGTAACTTTACCTATTAGAACTTTAATTTCCTTGTTGTTATTTGGCAAAAATAATAGCAAACTCATTGGAGCAGTGTGAAAAGTTAAACATAAAGGAACCAACTCATAAAAGATACCTAAGCACTAGTCTCTCCATACTTTCTACCTCTGTTCCTTATCACCACAGAAGTGAAGCCTTAGAAGTGGCATCATAGTGATCTGTGGGTTTTTGTATGACTGTTAAACTGAAGTAGAACTGAACTTTATCTGAATGGCCCAGTGAATAGAATTAGAATCTCAAGCTAGAAGTTGGGTATAAACTTTGGGTCCATAGAAGAACGAATATTTCTAAGCATCAGACAGTTCTTAAAATTTAAACAGGCAAATGATTCCCTGGTTGCCTTATGATTAGTTAGAGGTATTCAAAAGCACTAGATGAGTGATAGGATAGATGAAATTTTAAAAGTTAAATTGCAGTTCTAATATTCTCTGATTCTGTGAACTTAAATGGTAAGACAGACCCAAGTATATGTAGGAAACAGAGTAATGTAAGTTATTTACATCACTGTGATGTCCCAGGGAAAGTACACAGATATGTATGTGAACATCCTGAGGTTGAAGAGAGTAATGATAGTGGATGTAAATCTTTACTTTAGTCTTCTCGATGATTTTAATTGGGGGGGTGACTTTTTATCATATATGATTTCAGTGTTCTTCAGGATAGGAATCATTTAGTCTAGTGTGACTTGTAATATAGAGAGCAAAGAGAGACTGGTAATAGATGAGGCTGAAAATAAATAGGTAGGGACCAGATTATGAGAAAGCCCTGTAGGATATAGTAAGGATTTTGACTTTCCTTAGAGGCACAGAAAACTGCTACATTGCTGTAAGCATGGTGTAATAAAATCAGATTTTTGCTAATAAACTATACTTCTGTGATACAGGTTGATAGGCTGTAACTCTGCCTACTTTGCATACAAATTATTTAAATAAAAAATTGAGCACATACCCTTTGATGCATTTGTTTGTTCACATGTGTGTTTGTATATTTATATACACTGATACCTTATACATACTCACTTTTCCACAAATTAAGATGTTACAAGCAATTTTAAATGTCTTGATAATCATGATCACTGTCAGTATCTTATTGCACAATATAGACTTAGTAACAGTATCATTAGTAATGATAGAAGGTATAAATCCGTATTTCAAATGGTTTTCCTAAGAAATTTTTAAAATTTGGACTAATTGGCCTATAGTACAATCAATAAAGTGCTCCTACTAATAGAAATAGTGTTAGTTTTGCCTTCCTTTGTAGCTGCTGCTTACGTTTTTCATATTATTCTCTATAATTTTTAACAGTATTCAAGTCAGTTAATTTTGTGTTACTGTATTTAAATTAGATAACATAATCTGTAAATCCAATAGATATCCAATAACATATAATATGAATAATTTATGGATAGCCTAACCTATAAATCTATAATATTATCAACCTTAAATAGTTTCATAGTTTACTTTATATAACGTTAAAGTAACAGATAATTCCTATCAATCACAATTTTAAAGAACAGAAAACAAATATTGGTATAATTTTTATACTAAAACCAAACATAGCAAAAGTAAAAAAAGTTGCAAACCATCCTTACAAGCCTAAGTTCAAAAGGTCTAAATAAATATTAGAAAATTGAAAATAGTGAGATATAAAAACATGACAAATAATGACTAGGGAGACATGGATGATCTTGCATTTGAAAAACCTTTATTATTTTCCACATTACAAAGAAAAAAAAAGAACTATATCATTATTATAGATACAGAAGAATCCTAAAAATGCTGACACATTTATGATATAAGATGCCTATCAAACAGAGAATATATGACCACTTTCACTACCAGAAACATTATAATCTAATGATTTAAAGTACTGGGGAAGACAAAATCATACACTATCACTAATTTTTGATATTTTATGAGAGGTCCTGACTCATATAACATGAGAAAATAGAAATATGAAAATAAGCAATATTAAGCAATTGGTTATAAGGAACGAATGGGAAAAATTGTCTTCCCTTATAAGCAATATGATTGTGCATGTACAAAATGTAAAAGACTATTTAGATAAACTTTCAGAATTAGTGAAAAACTTGAGAAAAGATACTACTCATAAGGTAATATGTATTGCTACATTGCAGCAACCACCCAATTAGAAAATCTATTAAAAAGAAAATCTGTAATAGCAACAAAAATGGGGGGGAAACATTAAAATACCTAAGAATTAAACTAATGAACTATTTAAGACCTTATGGAGAACATTATAAAACTTTATTAAAAGACATAAAAGCAGACTCCCAAAATTAGGGGTTATATTTTGAATGAATGGGAAGACTAAAAGATGTCAATCGTTTTAAATATACTTATAAATTCAGTGTCATTCCAGTCAAAATTTTGATAAGGTTTATTGTGAGAAATGATTCACCAAGCCTAAAATTTATGAACAATACTTAAAGAGCCAAGAATAACTAAGTTAAAAGTGGTGAAGTACTTGCTCTAAAACATGTGAAGACTTACTTAGTGCAGTAATTAAAGCAGGCTACTATTGGCCATATACAAAATCAGTACAACAGATTAGAAAGTCCAGAAACTCTCCAAACATTAACAGAATCTTGGTATAAGACAAAGAAATCATTATAAATTAAGGAAGGATGACCTATTCAGTAAATTGTTTGGGGGCAATTGATTACTCACATGAAACAAACAAAATAGATGGATCCCTACCTCAAACCACTCACCAAAATAATTCCAATTGGGTTAAGGGGCTAAATATGAAAAGAAAAACTAAAAATTTGAAAAGATTTAAAATGTTATCTTAATGAAGTCAAAATAAGGAAGAATTTCTTTTTTTTTTTAAAGATTTAATTTATTTATTTTTAGGGAGGGAGGGAGAGAGAGAGAGAGAGAGAGAGAGAGAAACATCAGTGTGTGGTTGCTGGGAGACATGGCCTGCAACCTAGGCATGTGCCCTGACTGGGAATCAAACCTGCGATGCCTGGTTCACAGCCCGAGCTCAATCCACTGAGCTACACCAACCAGGGCAGGAAGAATTTCTTAAGGTGCAAAATTACCAGTCCATACAACAATTTTGTAACTTTAGTTATACTGAAAAAATTTTAAGTATTATAGAAGTGTGAATGGAGTGAAAGTTCAAGCCTCAAATTGGGAGATAGTATGTATAATTGATATAACTGGCACGATTCACCTAACAAAACAAAAACTACAACCAGTGAGAAAAACGCAACTCTGTAAAAAAATAAATAAGCATAAGTAGTTCTCATAAGATAACAGAGTAATGAAATAACCAAAGAAATATTGTTATTCTTTCCAGTCTATTCCAATATACTTTTATTCAATAACCAAAGAAATATTGTTATTCTTTCCAGTCTATTCCAATATACTTTTATTCTTTAGTATAAGAGATGGTAATTCAACCTCCGATTAACGACAAACTTGCAAAAAATTTTGTTTGACATCTTACATTTCCAAAATATCTCCTCTTAATTTATATTTTCTTCATCTGCAGCAATATTTTACTTTACAGTTTTGCAGATATTTATAGAAATTATTACTCCAAGACTTCTTTTTTCCATGCTAACCTTTAGGGTGTTTTTTCCCATCTGTAATAATAGGAAAGTTTATCTCCTTTTACTTACTAGTGCCGTAAATACTCGTTGAAACTATTATGTCTCTAACCCTCTGTTTTCCATGCAGATCTTCTTAGCTTGTTTAATTCTTCATAAGGTCAGCTTCTGGAGTCCTCATTTTCCTTGCCCTATCTTTTACAAATTCTAAACTGACTTAAAACGTAGTTGTCCTAAGGAAAACATTTTCTTTTGCCTCTCCTTGTTGTTGGAGAGGCAAATGAAACACCTTGTTAGAAAGCTGTTACTAGGTGTTACTTAGTAACAAGGTGTTTCTATATTAGAGATACTTCTTTTTGTGCTTTCATTTCTACAAATTTGCACAAATACTCCGACTGACTTTTTTCTGTACTGGTACACTTAAAAATACAGGTAGAAATACCATTGGCATATCAAAAAAAAATGTTTCAATTTCAGTTTTAATCTGGGGCCAAGGTAAAAACTTCTTAATTATAAAGCACAGAAAATATTTGCACCCTGGGGACCTTTATCATTATCATTGAAACCATGAAGAATTTACCAGTCCTATACCAAACAAAATCAAATGTGGGCAGACGGAAGAGCAGCACTTCGTTGGCCTTGTTGGTGTCATTTTCTACCACGAGTTCCATCGACTATCCTACTAGAACATCAGTGTAGTAAATTTCTGACTACGTTGTACTTGTCTCCATGCTTATTTCCCCATTGTAATCTATGCTTGAGAGCAGGAGACACTGTTTGCTTTATCCCCAGTGCTTGTATGACACATGACATACTGGATTTATTGGATCGTCACTATTTTCAGATGCTACTGACAAAATGAGATTTGATCATTGGGCTTATGATCTTTGAGCACTGAACTTTTTTATTTTAAATATTTCAGCTGGAAAATACCCTAAAGTATTATTGTACTTCCTCAAACAACATATGGAATATTAAGTGTTAACATGAAAATTAATTATTGCACTTCCTCATAATGACCTGGCATTTTTAGAATTATTTTCCCTTAATCTGTTTGGTAACAGATAAGTAGAAATTTTTTTAAGAATTGTTACACTACTATGGCTGTAGTATGCCAGTCATTTACTAGGTACAAAGGAAATAAAGAACATGATAGAAAATATTTCTGCCCTCATGGGTCTTCTATTCTGCTGGAGTAGACACCAAAAGATAAACAAATCAAGAAAAAAATAATATCACAAGGTGATAAGATCTATAATGGAAATGAAACTCAGTGACAGCAAGGAGTCATAACAGTAGCAGGTGGGAAGATGTTACTATATTGGAATAAATGATTAGGCAAAGCCTCTGAGAAGGTGATTTGTCCATTCTACAACCAATAAATGGAAATTATTTGTATTTATTTGTAGGGACATATTCAAATATACAGAAAAATACAGCATAATAATCTTGTTTCTATCACCCAGAACTATCTCATCCTTTCATTTATTCTTGGAAGCAGCCATCGATAATACCTATTTATGTGTCTGTAAGCAAAATAATTTTGTGTGCTTTAAGAATGTATGTAATGCATACTAAATGCACTGTTGTTGATTTAGTCCTACTACTTTTCTTACTAATCATATTAGCAAAAATTAAAAATCTCAACTATGCCAGGTCTTGTCAAAGATATAGGAAATTTGGAAATATCTACTGAATATGTCCAAGAAAAATTTTTATACACAAGAAAATATTTGTAAGTATTTTTATTTCAGTGTTGTTTGTAGTTGCGAAAAACTAAAACAACCTAGGTGCCTACCAGTGGTAAATAAACTTCAGCCTCCCTCTCTCCTTCTACTTACTTTGTATTGCCCTAGAGCAGCAATTTTCAACCCTTTTTGTCTCATGGCACACATAAACTAATTACTAAAATTCTGCAGCACACCAAAAAATACATTTTTGCCAGCTAGACAAAAAAGTAAGTATAATTTTGATTCATACCAGACAGCTATTGTTATGTTCGCTGTTGTAATTTTTTTTTTTTAATTTGGCAACCTAAGGGAAAAGAGGTCAGTGCCCCTGGCTAAATAGTCAGGTATTGCGTGTTTTAAAAATTCTTGCAGCACACTGACTGGCGTGCCATGGCACACCTGTTGAAAATCGTTGCCCTAGAGCATTTAGCATAATAAGTGCTTAGTTTTTATTCGAGTTAATTATTAGTACTTTGGAAATATGTACACAAAAACAATCTAGTTGTGATATGGTAGTTCTATTGTGAAGGAGGGATGCTGATGCACGTAGTCACCATTTAGCAAAATAGAAGTCATCAACAGGAGCAAGAAAATGCCCTTCATCTCCCACTCCTGAGCTTCCTTTTTCCTAACCCTTCTTCCCAAGCTGTGTCTTCCCTTCTTTTTTATTTTTGTTTTTCTAATTCACAGAGTCATGCGGTGATTCATTACCACTTTTCTAGTTCTTAAGTTACAGCCTTTGTGAAGGAAAATGGAATTATGATATCAGCAAAATACAAAAAAGTATAGGTGATAATATTCCTTTAAAAAAGTGAGATTTTTCTATATATAACTAAAACTTATCTAAAAATCTTTTATGTGTGTATTTATGTATCTTGTATTCACTACATAAATGTTCATTGATTAAAGAATTTTACTGTGTGGCAGAAATGTGCTAAGGAAGGATATTTTCCATTTTCACTGAGTTTAATGTGTTTCTTTAGTTAACAGATACTTTTAGAGCAAAATTTCTAATATAGGCAACCTATGTTTGAAGAAGGGACACAAAATATAAAAGTATTTCTCACCTGGGTCACTGTTCAGAATTCC
Source organism: Tonatia bakeri (assembly GCA_004024845.1). Lineage (NCBI taxonomy): Eukaryota > Metazoa > Chordata > Mammalia > Chiroptera > Phyllostomidae > Tonatia > Tonatia bakeri. Next base: position 18,585 of record PVIA01005916.1, read on the forward strand.
TACAGAAAAGGAGTCAGGAGTACAGACCTGATTTGTGTAGCTCTGTTAAAGATGGAAGAGCGCTTCTCAAGCTCATCCTAGCTGTAACCGGGGCTGGATGTGGCTGTCAGCACAGCAGCCAGCGAGTGGTCCACAAAGGACAAGAACGCCTTTATTGCCTTAGCTGGGGAGCTGTAGCCCAGTTTACACAGTTAATGTAGAGGAGAGAGAGAAGGGGTTTGTGTACCTCCTTACTTCTGGTTTGTGGAATGATTGACTTTATTTTGACCATACTAAAAGTGTAGAAGAGTTTAGAATTGGAGACTTTTTTATTAATTCATTCTGAAACATTGACTAGGAATAACACACTACTAGTGTGTTTGACCTGCTACAAACTACATGAAACATGAGCAAAATCAAAACTAGTGAATTGAATGATAAATCGGAATATGGATTAGGTCATCATTTTTTGAAGAAGGTAGTCTTATGAGGTCTTGAAGTAGTAAAATTTTAATTGCTGAAGAAGAGAAATGGGATAGTAAAAGACATTTCTTTCTTTCTTTAAAATTTAGTAGGTTGTAACACTCCACTATTTATGAAGTAAAAATGAAAAAGGTAAGACCTCTGACCTTGAGGAGTTTGGTCTTATGGAAGAAAAAGTTGTATAAGTCAATAATTGCATGAGAATGTCGTGTTACAGAACACTGTTGACTCACAGGAGAGAGTAATCAGCCTCCACTTGGGATCTCAGTCTTAAAAGAGGGTATGAGTTTGACAAGTTGAAAAGTTAGAAAGACCATTCTAGGCAGAGGGAATCATGCGGTGCAGTTTGAGAGTCCCGACGCCACATAGCACAGTTAAGGAACTACAGGTAGTTAGATACACAGGAAATGTGAGTTGGAGACCAAGCATAAAATTGGGTTTGATGGATAACCTAGGGCAAGATACTTCAAGTTATAATTTTTGAAGGTATGATGTACCATATACTTTGTTTACCTGTTCATTTTCCCCTTTTACTATTTTTAACTTTTAATCCTTAACCAAGGATTTTTTTATTACTGATTTTAGAAACAGAGGAAGGGAGAAAGGAACATCAATGTGAGAGGGAAACCAGGGATTGAACCCGCAGCTTTTTGGTATAAGGGATGACATCCCAACCCACTGAGCAACCTGGCCAGGGCTCCTTTTAATCTAGGCATTCTAACCTCTAGCCATACTGAATTTCTTTCAGTCCTTCAAAATTCTATTTATTCAGCAAATATTTATTGAACACATATTGTGTGCCAGGCACTATGCTAGGCGGTTGGGATACATCAATGAATAAAATAGACATGGTCTCTGCCTTCATAGTTTACAGTCAGGTTGCTAATGCTGCCAAGTATGTAAAAGCTAGAATACAGCCTACCAAATGCTAAATAGTATGGCTAAATGTTGCAGGAATAGGAACCTACAGTCATGATGACCAACCAAGTCCACGTTGTGCCTGAATGACTGGATGATGAGTGAGATTTGGTGAGAATGAGGATGAGTGTGGGAACAGAAGAAGGGGAGGATTAGGAGTCTCTAGGCAGAGGAAGCTAACTGAAGTGTGAAAGCCCACCAATGAGAGAGAGCAGAGCACGTCCCCACCTGTAGACCTTCTCAGTCCATTCTCCCCACAGCACGTGATCCTTTCAAGACAAATGAAAATTGTGTCAGTCTTATCGGAATTCTGCCATGGTTTCCTGTCTCTCAGAATAAAATTCAGATTTCTTGCCATGGCCTACAAGACCCAGTAAGACTCGACTTCCTACAACATTCTTCTCATCTCACTCAGCCTGACTTTCTCTGCTACAGCCACCCTGACCTCCTTGCTGTTCCTCAAACACTCCAGACATGATTTCATACCACAGCCTTTGCACTAACTTCCTGCAGAAGCTTTCCCCAGGTAATCTGCTTGGTTGACACCCTCACTTTGTTCAAGTCAAAGAGACTGTTACTGATAACACTCAATAAAATAACAACGTCTTTTGGCTTACCCTCCATACTCAGTCAGCTTACTCTGCTTTGTTTTTCTTAATCACCCATCTAAAAATACATTGGGTGGTGATGGTGGTGGTGTATGACTTACCTTACTACATCTTAAGCACCGTAATACGTACTTGGTATGCTGTTTCTTCTGCTCTCCAAATTCTTAGAATAGTGCTTTGCACATAGTAAGCACTCAAAATTATCTTGAGTTATACATAGTAAGTTATAGGTACAATATTTTATTTTTTTCATTTTTGTGTCTTACCAGGGCACTTAAGTGTTAAGTAGATTTATATGATAACAGTAAAACCCACTTGATTTTTTTAAAAAGTAGTATTTTTAGTATATTTTTAAACATATATTTTCTTATTCCTTTCTTACAGCTTAAATTTTTAATTTTTTACCTGTCAGTAAAGATATTATTTACTATGTTGTATCTTTTTATTGTTTTTTTTAGAGAAAGTAAAGGAGAGGGAGGGAGGGTGGGGGAGAGAGAGAAAGACAGATAGGCATTGATTTATTTTTCTACTTATTTATGCATTCATTGGTTGATTCTTGTGTGTGCCCTTACCATTGATCGAACCTGCAACCTTAGTGTATCAGGATTACACTCTAACCAGCCGAGCTACCCAGCCAGGACCCTTATGTGTTTTAAATTCATAGTTTATTTTTATCCTTTTTGATAATAAAGTTTGTCAAACTAACAATAAGTCTGAATCATAGAAGTTCTATTTATGTCAATTTAACACTGTAATAGTAATAAAAAGTAACTACATTTTAATGACAAATACTTAGGCAATTGTTTTCTAACAGGTATATTCCTGAAGTGTTATGTTGTTATATCTTCAGTCACAGATATAACCATGATATATGACTCAACTGTTCTACATTTCAGTTATTTAAAATAGTAAATTTTTACACTGTAATTTCTACACTTGATCTTAGCCAAAAGGCCGAGAAGCGATTTTACACTGTAATTTCTAAAAACACATTGGTTACACGTGGAGTCACAGCTTACCTAAAGTATGTGTTCCACATACTGCTAGTCCTAGTAAATACTAGTTATTGTTATTAATATCATTTTCCATGCTCTCTTCTGCACACTTTATATCATTCCTACTTCCCCAAAGAGTCATCTGGGCATCCTTGAATAGAAAGCAGTCATGGATGAGCAGTCAAATGGCTGTTCACTGCACACAGTGGGAAAGGTGACCAAGGGTTGATTTTAAACAAGTTTTGTGCCATACCCTGTTTGTTTCTTTAATTTGTCACAAATATAAAGTTTTTTCTCTTGCAAAAATTATAGGGGATGGAGTGTTAGATCTCTCTACAAAGAAAACCAGCACAAAATCTGAAGAGTCATCCATATGTGATCCTACTTCTGAAAATTCAATGGCTGGGTAAGCAATATCTAGGAAATATACTATAACATTAATATAAAATTATCTCTGCAGAGAACTCTTAATACTGCTCTGAGTAGATTGACATATACAGTTTTCCTCCAGAAGCTTTGTCACTCATAAGTGTTTGTCTCTCATACCTTCCATGTGTCCTTTCTCTTTCTTTTTTATTCTTTCTGTTAAAGAAAAGTTATCAGAACAATCACCAAACTTTAGTTCATGTTACTAAAAATGAACTACCAACTAAACCATAGAATATAAACTGAGAAGCAGGACAAGTAGAGAGAATTTTAAATTCAGTATTCCGGAGGCAGTTTTAAGGGAAATATGTAATTTCACTATTTAATTTTTTTTAAACAATAAATTTTAAAAGTACTATATTTACTAATTCTTACAGTTAGCTGATAGTGTTTATGTTTTTTCCATTGTGCTTTAGGTGTGGTGGCAAACTATTTAATATACCTCATAATCACCACAAAAAATCCTTTTATGCTTTGATTGAAATCTGTCATTACATTAATTTTGTAGATAATTAGTATGAAATGCTGTTCTGTTGGATTTTGGGATTTTTTTTTAATAACTTGCATCTTCCCATTAACAAGCTATACAGGAAGCTTTTTTGTCACATTTAAATCTTAGATACAGAGTGTAGTAATAATTTGTTTAAACTACAGCTGTAGTAGTATTTGAATCATGAGGTGTATAGCAAGCTTTGTGTCTGAGAAACTCAAATTACAATGATAAATTTGAAGTAGCAATAACATTTATAATATCTAAAATTATTTTACCCAAATATAACTTATTTCTTATTTCAAATTGTAAGTTTTTATCTAGAGAAAAATTGGTCTTGTGGAAATATGGGATGTTTGTGTTTGGAAATATTCTTACTGCTACAAATTTCCTTTAAAGGGGTTGACTCTTTTATTACTTGTTTAGCGGTAACGTCACGTTTCTACTAACAAAAACTCCTTTAGGATTTGGGTATTTTTTTATAATGGAACTCTAATTGTACAAGTAAAAATTCTAAGTGTTGCTCTGCAAGCATCTGTCAGAGGAATAGCAACATCATGAGAGTATTTTTACAAATACTGAGTTAGGATTTTATGTTCTTGGAAGGTCTGCCTGTTGGGGCCACCGTATGATTGACACATTGTCCTACCAGGACTGTAGCGTTTGCTTGATAAGGAGTAACTACTACATCTCACAGACTTAAAAGAGTATAAGCAGTGATGTTACCTAAGCAAGGAGTATAATAAAGGAGTGGACCCTCCCCTTCCATAGCTGTGTGAGAGTCTCTCATACATCAGTTTACCATCGTTTCATTCCATCCATCCAGGAGACTACACAGAAACAGAGAGGACTATGTGGAAAGAAGTGCTGAGTTTGCAGATGGTTTGCTCTCAAAAGCTTTGAAAGACATTCAGTCTGGAGCACTGGACATAAATAAAGCAGGCATACTTTATGGCATACCTCAAAAAACTTTACTTCTCCACTTAGAAGCCTTACCAGCAGGGAAGCCTGCATCTTTTAAAAACAAAACTCGAGATTTCAATGATAGTTACTCATATAAAGACAGTAAAGAAACTTGTGCAGTACTGCAAAAAGTAGCCTTGTGGGCAAGAGCTCAAGCAGAGCGCACAGAAAAAAGTAAACTCAATCTACTTGAAACCTCAGAATTAAAATTCCCAACAGCTTCCAGTTACCTCCATCAGTTAACTCTACAGAAAATGGTTACTCAATTTAAAGAAAAAAATGAAAGCCTACAGTATGAAACTTCACATCCTACTGTACAGTTAAAAATTCCTCAGCTACGAGTAAGTTCTGTTTCCAAACAACCTGATGGTCCTGGTCTGCTGGATGTTATGTATCAAGTTTCTAAAACCTCTCCAGTCCTAGAAGGATCAGCTCTCCAAAAACTGAAAAATATACTCCCTAAACAGAACAAAATAGAATGTTCTGGGCCCATAACTCACTCAAGTGTTGACTCTTATTTTCTACATGGGGACCTCTCTCCTTTGTGTCTTAATTCTAAAAATGGAACAGTTGATGGAACCTCTGAAAATACTGAAGATGGATTGGATCGAAAAGATAATAAGCAACCCAGGAAAAAACGTGGCCGTTATCGGCAATATGATCATGAAATAATGGAAGAGGCTATTGCAATGGTAATGAGTGGAAAAATGAGTGTTTCCAAAGCACAAGGAATTTATGGGGTACCTCACAGCACTTTAGAATACAAGGTAAAAGAAAGATCTGGAACACTGAAGACTCCTCCGAAGAAGAAACTCCGATTAGCAGACACTGGGTTATATAATATGACAGATTCAGGGACTGGCAGCTGCAAAAACAGCAGCAAGCCTGTGTAGATTATTTGTTAGGAAAATGTTTGTGTGTGTGTACGTGCGTGTGTGTATGTGTGTTTGCGTGTGTGTATGTGCACAGGTGTGTATTTGTGTGTCTATATACACACATGTGGGAATTACAGATGCTCACTCTGACAGGAGACATGAAATTTTACAGTTCAAAAACCACTTACATGCCTTTTGAAAAAAGTTTTATTCAGGGTTTTCACTGTGGACAGATTATATAGTTGCTTACTTAATTCTGATAGTTTGTATTTAATCCTTGTATAAATAGGTGAAAAAGATTCAGGTTTTCTTTAGTAGTCAATAGCATAAAGCATTGTGGGAAAACGAGTAATTGTCAAGTGAAACATTTTTATAGGTGAAAGACCACTCCAGCCATTCAGTTGAACCATCTTATAATGGAAATATGATATTAATAGTTTATAAACATTTTAACATACTTACAGTTATTGTAAGTACATCAAAGTTTAGACAGCTATATCCATGCTAAGAAAAATTAATATATACAGTATTAGTACACTACAGTGCATTCTATGAAATATGAAATGCACTCAAGTGCATCCACCAGGAATAGAAAACCTTAAATGATATGTATAATGAAATTTAATATTTATCATTTAATAGTTGATTTAGCAGGATGTTGGGGTTTATAAGGTATATGCTTTAAAAAAAAAAAAACTGACACATAGTTAACCCCAGCAGCTATAGAATCTTTTAATATAAGATGGAATACTAAGGACAAAAAGTAATTTAAATTTAATTATTAAAATAATTTAATTTTGTTTTTCATTTGAAAAATAAGCTAATGTGTAAGGTTAGAAAAGAAAGTTGGAATGCAACTTAGAGCATGTTTATAATGTGCACAGAAAAAACTTGAGATGATTTTGGTTTAAATGTGCTGGTTAGTTGATGTTATGACTACTTTAAATTTTAAGGATTGTGACACACTCCTATTGAAAAACCTCAGTGTAACTTTAATATATTTGCTGCTGTGACATTTCAAAACATTTTCAGTTTATCAAAATGAATTACAGATTTCATTTTGGTGGGCAGAACATTATCATTTTGCTAATAACCAAATTTGCAGTTTGTTCAGGGTCTTGAATAGATTTACAAATATTTAACACTGAAGCTGTTTTGAACTTTCAGTAATGTAAACTCTCTACTAATTGGGTAGTTAGAAGTTGGGCAGTGCATTTTAACTTTTACCAGACTCATAAGAAATAAATAATTTTTACATAGCAGTTTTAAAATGTGGTTCAGAGTATCCATGTTGGATTTATGGAGAATGCAGTTTTAGTAGTAAAATGTTATAAAGCATGTGCCTCCATATAAAGAATGGGGATTTGCTTCATATATTCAAAATTCTTTGAGTACCCCTTTTCTCTGTTAAAATTCGGGTCCTGATCATTTTTCTAAGCCAGTTTTCCTAAATCCAAAAGGAATACTTAAAGCTGAATTTTTTAAAAAAAATAAGTGCACCTTGTCAAATACTTGTGTTTTTACACTTGTGTTTGTGTGTATCTAATAATCACATACAGATGTAATACTAAAGAGATTTTCAGCTATTACATTTAAAAACTGCTTACATATGTTTAAAGAAACTGAAGAGTGGGAACCTAAACAATTAAGTTGTTATTTGGTCTCTTAGATCTATACTGAACCCTCTTCAGCTGTTAATGTTATCTGCATAGTAGGGTATGAATCCTCTTGCTCTTTTTTTTCCCCCCCAAGAAAGTATACATAATAGATTGCAAAACAGCAGATGTCAGGGTCATCTTTCTTTTTAAAGAATTAAGCCATATTTTGTGAGGGCCAGAACTTGGATTATTTAATATATTACCCCTCCCCCCACTGAAAAACAAAGTTAAAGATAAAGGAAATGTTTCCAGACAATTTTATTGACCTCTTTATATAGAATTTTACTTGCAAAAATTTGGGGGTTTGAATGCATTACATAATATTTATATTGTATTGAGCTTTTTTATTCCTCACACTATATTTACATTAATAAATTGATTGAGAAGTTTATAGTAAAGGGATACTTAACAGAACTCTTTTATATCATTTAAAAGATGACCTGACCAAAAACTTTACAGGATTCATAAAATCAGGGATCATTTTGCTATTGACTTCACAGTGATCAGTAGTTTTATAGGTAATATTATAGTTAATTTGCAGCATTTTAGTACTTGTATTATTTATTTTTGGTCAGAAATAATAAATTAAATATTTTTTGATAGTTTATAGGTAATGATCAACCCATAACTTTTAAAAGGAAAAAAGTTTCTAATTATTGAGTTAACTTTTGATTATATGAACGAGGAAAGGCAGGGAAATTTATGGGTTCCCTTTCTCACCAGTGATTCTATTAAGATGTTCTTTATGTTAAACTTTCAAAGTACTTTATAAATTTAGTTACCAGTTACTACTTATCAATTGACAATTTTCTGAAATATCCAGTTTCAGCAGACTTTTAATGAAGGTGAAAGCAACCCTTATGTGCTTTCTACTTATTTGAATGTTCCTCAAGTATTTTATATTTAAAAAAAAAAGGAAAAGAAAAAAACAGTGCCTCTGTTTTTAGAAAACTACTGCTCAGTAAAGTTGTTTAAACCACTTCTGGTAGCTAATGACAATTTTATATTAAATTGTATACTAACTTTAGTGAGACTGATTTTTTTAGTTGTTTACAGTACAAATACTTGTATTTGTTTTTTAATTGCAGTATTTTCATTGTCGCAGTAATTTAGTAAAACTCTGTGGCTGCCTTGATTTTGACAGATTTTGTTAATATAAACTGATTGTTAGGCAATTAGTTATATTTATGCATAAATCAATTGCACTATAATTCATGAATTATTTATTACAATATTTTCTAATGAATTCATGTATCTGTCTTGTGTTGTAAATGTACTGTAATTCTGTTCCTACTTTGTGTTGTTATATATCTAAATCTGATTGTATGAATTTTAATTGTTCAGTTAACGTGTTTCTAGGTTGTAATTTGTAGTAAAGCACTTCAATGCTTTTGCACTTAAATTTACAACACTGTTGGTGTGTGATTGATTTACTCATTCAGTAAAAGAGAAAAAAGAAAAGCAAAGAAAAAACTGACTACACTGACTTCTTTAATTCATTTTAGGAAGCCGTTTTACTAAGATTAAATACTAGAAATGGACTTTCTCCAAAACTATTTCAATAACAAAATTTGTAATGGGAAAACGGATAATAACACACAAGAATAGGCAGGATGTTTTGGTTTATAAATCAAACAGGAAAAGGTTAGAAAAAATGTTAGCATTAAAACAAAGGAAGCTATGATAGATACAATTTTAGAACCTTTAATCACTTGGGAATAAATTCTAGATTGGAGACTTATGAGTTTTCAACTATTATTCATATTAGGTTTAATGTATTATATTTTTCTTTGAGATTTTAACATGCAAGAAAGAAATATGGAAAAGGAAAAATTTGAAGCCAAGTAAACATATTATGGAGTTTTATAATTTGAGAACTTAATTATCAAATATCTGAATCTAATCCAATATCTGAATATCTAATTAGGAACTTTATTAAGCTATTCTTCATATAGCATTAGATGGAAATTACTGGCCACTATGGTATTTTTTGGAATTTCATTATTAGAAGTAATAAACTGAGAAGTAATTAAAATACAAATTTCCTTACAGTGTTAGGCGAGAGAGAGAAAAATCTTGTGGTTTTCAGAATAGTTAACATTAGTCATTAATTTATATTATTTCTCTGTTTTACTTGATTTTACTAACAGAAAACAGCATTTGAGCATTTCAGGAACTGTTATGAAAGCAAATTAGTGTTTAAAATACAGTGCAATATATTTTTCTGAGAAGTACATAAAAATCTTTAACTGTTTAGTCACATATGTGTTTAATAGGCCATACAATAACTCTAAAGAAACTTTTGAAGTCTGTTTATCAGAATTTTGCGGGGGAGGGAGTTCTTCTGCTTACGTGAAAATTACAATTTTTAATTTGTTGAAAAATAGCATAATTTTATTTATATCTTTATAATTGATAGTTAACATTTTTTCCTCTTGCTTTTGTTCCCTACATATATTTTTTGAATTATCTAATATTGAATCTTGGGAGTTAGTTGCATCATTTTATACCCCAACCATGATAAAATTTACAATATTTATTTTCAGAAAGAAAACGTTACTGGGGTAATGTCATATCTTCATCTGTCTAGAGGTGGCAGTGAACTTTATTGTAATTTCCTATCTCTTCTCACTTTGATAACTACTTTATATCTAATCACATGCTAGTCTTAGTGAAATATTAGTTGAATCTAGTAAAGTTATTTTTTACTAGAAAAATTTTTATCTAATGTTCAAAATTTGCCTAGTATTTTTCCTATTCAAATAACTTTTTATAAAATGTAAACAAAATGTTGAATACTTATCTGTGAAACAAATTAAGCCATTTTTAGCCAACAAAATAAAATCAATCCCACTTTTCATTTTAAAAGAATTCATTAATTTTTAATATACAAGAACATAACCTTTTATTAAATAAAACTCATTCTTCTGTAGCAACTCATAATCAGCATATCCCAATTCCAACCCTAAATTCTACAAACCAGGAACTTCTAGCAATAACAACAAACATAAGAAGTTAGGAGTGGGAGGCTGTTTTCATGTACAGAGTTTGGTGATATGTTTAATTTAAATGGATGCTTTTCTGAAACAGAATTCTTTTATATATTTTATTCTTCTTACTGCTAGTAGCCGGATTAAAAAATTTTTGTAGACTTCTACATTAATTGCTAAGTAATAATGAGTCTCAGTTAAAGTTAGATACATATAGTTTCTGCAGTGGACATTTTCCAGCATTTGAGATTAAATAATTAGGTAAGTAATGCCTTTAGTTTCAATGTAATTACTTTAATATTTAAAATCAATTAAAAATAGATTTCATTTTTAAATAGCTTAAATTTTTTATTTTTATTAGGTTAAAATGCCTGCAGCTTAATCTTAGAACAGACATTTTGTTATTTATATGAAATCTAAATCCCTTAATTTTTCTTGTGATTATGCAAAGCTTTTATTAATAATATTTTCATTAACTTGAAAAAGTGTATTTTAAATAAAGATAAGATTTTCTCATACATCTTTTTTTATTTGCACTAATACCAACTGATAATTATCAAAGTAACTTATAAAATGTCTACTTTACAAAAATTTTAACTCCTGGTGAAGCACTTTCCATTAAATATTCTTAATATATTCAAAGATCTAAACACTAGCAATCTAGAAATACAATCATGTCTATAATCGTCAACTTTTACATAACAAAACTAGGGCTTTGTTTTGACTCTCAGACTTTGCCATAGGAGATAATCATCAGTGCTTCATTTTACTTAAGCTAAATAATAATCAAGATGCCATTATTGAAGCTCTGTAGAAGTTAGTAGTCCAACAATACCAAAATATCTTTTGTTCAAACTCTGTTAAAATTATAACTCCTTATAATGTTGGTATTTTTGCTGCAATTCATTTTTTGTTTGATTTTTATTTTTAGTTCAACTGTTGATGCAAAATCAGAGGAAGCTACTAAAATGGAAAAAGGAAAATCAGCATTAAGCAAAGTTTTGGAATCTTTGTGCATACATCACCAGCAACAAGTTTTGGCTATGTTGAAATTTCTAGTCCAAGAGCAGAATGCTGCTTCTCTTTGCTGTTGTAATACATCATATACTGTGTCTTCAGAATCTCAAAAGTCCCTAATTGAAGATGATTTACATGGTCTATTCTGTAATTGTGAATATAGGCTGGCAGAAAGAGGGTGTTTACAAAATGAAAGACAAAGCCCTGGTTTTGTGCCTCTGCCAGTCTGTATTAAAGATTTACGTTGTTTGTCGTGCCAAACTGTAACTATTGAACACATTAAGACAGTAGTGAATAGAGGAATTGCAAACAGTTATACTTCTCACAGGTGCTGTTCTGGACTGTTTCCAAACATTCACTCTACAAAATTGGCCTTTCATACTCCTCTTTCATCAAAGGAAGTACGTGGTGATGTTTCAGTCAGTCTCGAAGACATTTGTAGATCTCGAAGTCCCTCACCCCCACCATTATCACCTGTACAGCCTGAAGGATTTGAAAAATTGAAAGATGTCATCTCAGAGCTTTCAGCCTTAGAAAATAACAGACTTGAAACAAACATTAACCAACCTCCATTTCTCACACCAGCAGAAATAAGTAGTGACAAAGGTTATCATGAAGACAAACTACATAAAACTAAAGTATCCAGTAACTCTGATTCTTTGCTCTCGGAAGACAGCAATAATTATACTACAAATCATGAAAAAGGTGAAACTACTGTAATTTTTAAAGATTTAATGGACCGTATTAATGAAAAATTAAAATCAATAGAAACTACAGATATGACAAACCTTATCAAGTTACCTAGCAGTGATTGTAATACAGATAATGACTTAAAATTGAGAGATTTAATAACCTCCCTCTTGCATAATGCAAAGGCCAGTGATTACAGTTTTATGGAATTACTGAGTCAACACGATAAAAAGGTAGAAAATAAAATTATTCAGACAAGATTTCGAAAGCGTCAAGAAACATTATTTGCAATGCATAACTCTCCTGACTCACCCATGTTTAGAAGGCAGTCTTTGCAGATAAAAAGAGAACTTGCTAGTCTTGATGAAAATTTTATAAGAAAGAAATGCAGTGAAAAAATTTCAAGGAAATTGATATGCAACGATGTGATATTTTCAACAAACAAAGAATTCTGTCATTACCAAGGGCCTTCTTTACAAAATTCTGAAAACCTTCAAGACAGCAATCGCGCAGAAATAGCATTTTCACCAGATTATGCATTACAGTCATTGCAACTACCTCTTCATAATTTAGAAACTAACTTGGCTTTTGACACATTTTCAGAAAGCTTAAAGAAAATTACACCTGAGAAAATAAACATAAAAAATACACAGGAGAAATCTGCAGCTGGAAAGTTTTTGCAAAGTCATAAGGAGAACTCAAAATTAGAGAATACTCAAACTCCTTTGAAATGTGATGTTCCTGGATTTTTGAGCAGAACTAAACGAAATATTGTGCCTCCAGGATGGTATTCTATATATGTAACAAATAATTATGTTCTCAAAAAATCCCCTAAGTCCAAAAGAGTTTCTGAATCTACAAAAAAAAAAGATCAAGTGAAAACTATTCAAATTGAAAGCTCACATAATATAGATCTAAACAAAATTGCAATGAATTCTAATTTACAAGTTGTTGTGGAGCGTTTAGAAGATACAATAAATATGGCCAAGAAGTCTTGGAATAATCAGTCATTATCAGAAGGATATAAAACGTCCAAGAAATTGAAAGAAATTGATGGTAAAGATCAAAATGCTGGTAGAAATATGACTCTTACTATAAGTAGAATGACGTGCAAAGAGCAGAGTTTATCAAAATCTGTGGTAGCATCCAGCAATATGAAAAGCAATCATATGCCTCCAATAGATTTGAATAAAAAAAGACTTGATAATCTGCAAAAGTCATCTATTTTAGATACGGGTAGCTTGATTTCCACTGTTGAGAGTGTAGCAACGAAGTATAAAGCCATCGAAAGCTCTTCTTTTCCTACCTATTCTAGTCCCATCAAACTCATGTTTTTATCTGAAGTTAAAAGCAGTGAAGGAGTCAAGTATACTTTAACTTCAGTCGGTAATTCTAAATCAAATGTTGATCATCCTTCTGAAAAATGCTCAGACCATCATGTAATTGAAAAAAAAGCAGAAACAAATAAGGATATTCCAAATGCTAACTTTGAAAATTTTGGCTCCAATCTTAATGATAGTGACACTCTTCAAAGAGAACTGAACAAATTTAATAGTGGAAAAGAATCTGCAGAATCTTCTGCAATGTTTACTGATGATACAAATAGTGATAAGCCCCAAGCAGAGCCTAAGGAAAATTCAAGCAGTGCAATTGATTCCTCTTTTAAAAGAAAACCAGGGAGACCTAAAAAAATAGGTCCCCAGGTTGTACAACAGATTAAGCGACCAATTGGAAGACCACCAAAACCGAAAATTGATCAAACGGACATCACCATTTGCCAAAATGAGTCCTGTAGTGCTGGAAAGAAAAACCCAGAATCTCTCCTATCAGAAGTAAAAGAAGGTATTTATAAAAAGAGTATTACAGTAACTGTTATTTATGGAAGGTCAAGAAGAACTAAAAGGCATGTTTCTGAAGGAAGTATAAACATAAGCAATGTTACGTCTTTAAACAATAAGGTTGCAGATTTTCCAACTGACTATAATAATCTCAGAAATATTAGAGAATATGAACTTGACTCAGGTGAAAGAATAAGTGCTGTGTCAAGTTTGACTACTGAAAGCGAGATCTTAGGATGTGGTTTTGAATATGTTAGACCTATCAAGAACAAGTCTGTGATACCTCAGCCTTCCAAGAACATTATTCGACCAAATCAGAAGCCTTTGGCAATAATTAGGAAGCCGGGTAGACCTGCAAAAGTGAAAATCTCTGGTATATCTGTAACTATTAATAGAATTTCACCTCAGGAGAGAGAAGTGAGTATTAGCAGCTGCTTACCTCCTTTACAACAAGAGAATATGTTGGAAAAAAGTCTGCCTGAAGAAAAGTATGTTCACCAATGCAATAAAATGGATACAAGGCACAGTGAAGCTGATGTATTTAAGAATGGTTCAAAAAGTATGGTTGCTGCTATACCTTTGAGACATTCTGTTAGGGATAGAAAACCATCTCTGCATTTCTTACATTCATTAGCATCTTCTAGTTCACTTATTTATAGAAATACTCTGCTCCATAAATCATATAAACTCCATTTGCAGAAGGGGAAAAGTCAGAAGGAAAAACATAGGCAGTCAAGGATAAAAATAGCTCCCAAAGGTACACCAGGAGCTAGAAATTCAAGGAATGCAAAAAAATGTTTGGAAAATAAGAAATTGAGACCCATTTCTGAAATATCCTTGGACCCCATAATTTCATCAAACCCTTTGCTCAGATGGTGGGCTGCTTCTACTTCAAGCGATTCCTTATTAGAAGAACTAAACAATAGATTCGAGCAAATAACAAATGCTTGGGTGCAAGTGAGTGGAGATGAAGCTGAAAATTGTGTTCACAAAAAAAGGGGACACACTGAAAGTAATGATTGCAAAATAGCTAGCCCTTTGAAAACCTGTCTTTTAGAACTTGAAGTCTCACCTGTAAAAATGCTTTTTCAGAAAAAATATGATTTGAATGATCTGTGTACCTGGTTTATGCAAACAACAGAAACACAGTCTCTCTCACTAGTTAGAAAAGCAAATGCTCGAAACCCTTTAGAAGTAATAAATACCAGAGGAGTTAAACTAGGGACCAAATATTCTGATTTTAATACCAGCCCCTTCAAAAAGCACTTTAAAAAATTTGCACTATCTTCTCCTTCAAAATCAGGGAAGTTGCATATACTACATAAAATGGTTAGCTCTCCACTCTTAAATGTGAAAAGTAATTTAACACTAGGTAGATGCAAAAGGACTGAGTTTAAGAGGTTGCAGCATGAAAGGTGGAGAAGGGAGGGAAAGCTGCACACCCATGGGACAGTTGATTGGATCTCTAAAAGGAGGAACTTGAGATTTTTCTGCCAGAACCAATTTTTAAATAAGACTGAGGGGGGCCCAAACGCTGACATCCCACTCCAAGGGAAAAACACAGTAGATAATCAGTTTATTTTGCCACCTGAGATCAGGGATGGCTTTTTGCAACAGAGAATGGCAAAGTCTGACTTTAAAACTCATGCTAGTTTAGAGAATAAATTTAAGTTAGAAGCAAAAGAAAATGGAACAAATTGCAGCCAAAAAGATTTTGAAAAGGGACCAAGACTAGGAAATGTATGCCCAAATAATTGGAGATCAAAAACCTTAAAAGATTGTAGAATATTTTTGAGAAAGATCAACTATCTTGAACACAAAAATACTTTTAAGCTAAATACAGTTATTTATTCTCCTGAATCTGTTGCCAGTGGAAGTAATCATCAGACTCATATGGAAGAATCAAAACGCTTTACCTTGAGATCCCATTCTGCTAGGCAAAATTCTTTTAAAAAACAATCTAAAGAAATAGAAAATGCTAAGGTAAATAGTCCTGCAGCTGATAAATTTCCTGGCCAACTTGACAATAGTAAATTAAATAAATGCGTTAATTATGACAAGACTCCTTCCGATAGTTCTGAAGTTCTTAGCAAATTGAACAAAAGAAAAAGACCACCATGGAAGACCACAGAAATGTCAACAAAAAGACATAAACGACAGTCTTGCAACAGTGGACAAATGGCAAACTATTATTCAAAATCCCAACTAGGTAAGTTTTTCTCTGCTTAATTTTAAAGTTTCATTGTAGGTGCCTCGAGTGAAGCATAAACTGATGGGTAGAAAAGAAACAGCTGATTCAGTTTTAATTTATTTCCAAAATATTTGGACAACCTAATTTCTTGGCACCTAGTATGAAACTCATGAAATTAGGTGCTGCTAAATGTACCAGTGCACTTCCCCACATGTAATGTGGCCAGGATTTCAAGCAAATTCAAATATATTTAGTAGAGATATGGAAAGCCTCTAAATGTGTATCATTAATATAAAATTGTATTATCTACTTTTGCATTTGATCGAATATAAATACAAAAGACAGTGTGACATAAATATGCCCAAGTAACTGTCTAAAACTTAACTACTACACTACTAATATCTATTTATTGTCTGATAATTAGAGACCAGACCACGTCAAAAAAAGGAAAGGCTGTAACATGGGTAATAATTCTAGGATACCAGTCTCACACTCACCATTAACTTTTATTGTGCTCTTTGGTACTGCTTTGCAAACCACTTCAATACTCTGCTTATTTAAACAGTGTCAAGGAAGAAGATATTTTTTTCATCAGCAAACTTGTTGAATAGTTTTTTTTCATATTAGACACTGAACTAGATTCCATGAGCATTTCTTTCCAAAGATAATCCGTAGTCTATCTTAGGAGAAATTAGCTATACAGCTAATTTTAAGGTGTTGCAAACTGAAATTAAGTAAGCAATTACGTGCTTTCCTTGGTTATACTAACCTGACATTGGTGCCTCAGGGAGACTTACTCTTAGCACCTAGCAAAAATGGGACATGAACACTGTAGTGGCCGATGCAGCCAGTTCTGACTCTGCCTACTGTGAAAGGCTAGACGATTCAAGACACGGAAGAGCGCAGCAGTGCTTCTCGACTGCTCTCGGGACTTGAACCAGCGCCAGGCTGCGTTTGGGAATCTGAGGGTGGTTTATCATGTGCTCGCATTGTCACACTGAATGTTTTAGGGGATTTTCCTGGGGGTGGGTTGGTATTGACGGCTTTATTTCTACCCTTTAAAACTTCTTTAAAAGCTAAAAAAGTACTATCAGGTCTTATGTTAAAATATCAAAAGCAGTAATTAAACTTGAGTTTTAATATGTAAGATCATTATGGATGCCAAAATTTATTTATTTAAGTAATTTTAAAATGCCTATTTTGGTAATATCCAAACTAACATGCAGTGATTAAAATTTTAAAATTAGAGTCTTCATTATGAAAAAATATCAAATCTAAAATTATACCCTTTGTTTCTTGCCTTCAGGATAACTAAAAGTAACTATAACAAATAGAATGTCAGGAAAAAAGAGGGAAGCCTGGTAGTGATTTTTTTAAAAATTACAATTCACCTAAAAATATACACACATATTTTTAAAAGACTGTCATGAATGGAGAATGTAGTGTTTCATTTTTAAATCTCTATATCATCCTCATTTCATGCTGTTCAAGTTTACCAAAGGGAGTCAGCAAGGTAGTTTGATTAACTCATTTTACAACAGAACTGTATTTTGTCCTTTCAGCTTCTTAACCATTGTATCTTCCTACGGTATAAATATAAAATTTTTATTTTAGTGATTTTTCATCTTACTAAATATGAGATTACCCTAGAAAAATAAGATGGAAGATGCCTGATTATTATTTTTCAAATTAATTTTAATCATTTTGTGATCATGTAAAAACTATTTTAGTATATTTAGAGTTGTTTTTCACCTTTTCTCATCTTAAAAATTATTAGTACTATTTCCTGTTCTGCTTAAAGTTTTATCTTTTTACTGATAACTTTCCTTCTTTATTTTTAACATTCTTTTTTTTTAATTAATCAAGGACATCTTTATAAAGTTGTATTTAAAACAATATTTGTTATATTTATCTGATTTTTAAATGTTCTTTAAGATGTTATTTTTTTTCTCATTATTCTGGGTATTTCATACTTCTTTTTACCTTTTTGGAAATGACACTAAAATTCATTATTAGTTTTGTATGTGCTTTTGTTCTTCATAGAATAATTAGTGACTGGAGACCTGAGAGACTTTTAACAATAGAACTTTTCTAGAAAAATTCCTAGTGCAATGTATATATATAATGAATTATGCAATATTTCTATTGAGGAAAAGTTTTGCTTCTACCATGAGTGTCTTATTTTTATACATTTCAAAATTAACTGTTCAGATACAGTTTAATACTCAGGAGCTTTAAGATTTACACTTCACTACATTTGTACTGCTATATATCTGTATATGTGGAGAGGAGGAAAAAGAAATACAATTCCATTCTATTCTTAGTCCAACAAATATTTAGCGAATGCCTACAGTATACTCTTGCCTACAGTATACTCTTAGGCACGGTAGGATGTTCAGAAAGTTCCCTTCCCATCTCATTGGGTAAACAAGACTTACATCATTTATTTATCCAACATATAGAGTGTATTTTATGTTTTAAGGGGGGAAGTATGGTTCATGCTCTCAGGGCTTATCATGGAGTCACCATGAATAGGCAGCTCCAGTGGAAAGGTGAGTGCTAGGATTCTTGAGAGATGTGGATTGTAGGAGCACATAGGAGGGAAATTGAACCCAGGTTTGGAGAGTTAGGCAAGGATTCCTCTATAGTCACAGCTAAGCTGAGATTTCAAGGATGCCAAAGTAGTAGAAGTTGGGAAAGGAGCACTTCAGGCAGAGCAAACTGCATGTCAAAAATGGGGGAGACGAAACAGGCTTGTTTGGAGCACTAAGTAATTTTGTTCAAATAGCTGAGGCATAAAATGGGACTTAAGGATAGGGCCGGGGGTAGATGGCAAATGACAAAAGATAAAGCTACTGAGGGAAGCACAGCCCAAACTGTGAGTTAATGAAAAAAATGTTTTGAGCCCTACTAGTGACATTAATGGAGAAAAATAGATACATTTCTGGAAAAGCTATGAAGTAGAATCATTTCATCTAAGAGAGTAGAGGAATGAAGGATAACATCCAGGTTTAGGGCTTAAACGTCTGGATAGGTGGTAGGAACTGCACTGAGGTATAAGAGAACATGTGGTATATTCAGTTTTAGACATGAGTCCAAGGTATCCAGTGAGATGCTTAGGAAGCAATTACTTAATACTGGGTTTTGCTCAGGAGAGAGTTCTGAGCTAGAGGAAAGATTTGGTGTCAGCAAGTCATTGAAGAGAGTGTTCAGTGTAAAATGGGACAAGCCTAGGATCCCAGAGACCCAAGGACATGGAGGAAAGAAAAGCGGCGTACAAAGGAAACTGGTGAGAGTGCTCAGTAGGTGAGAGGAAGGCAGGAGAGGGTGGTGAAAAGGAAATACGTCATAACTGGAGAAAACTGCAGTGTAACAACTGTCGATGACAGGTCAGTTAAGCCTTGGTGCATTTCCATTGAACATAGCACAAGAGGTTATTTTACTGATTTGGGAGAGAGCAGTATGGTGGACCAACAGAGCTAGAAAGCTTGTGATTGAGTACCTGCCTGGGGAGGAACCTGGCACGGAAAACTATAAATGGCTATGATTGGAGAGGAGATAGGGAAGTAATGAAAGGGAACCCCTGTTTAAGGCAGGTTTATTAAAAAAAAAAAAAAAAAAAAAAAGATGCCAGTGGAAAATGAAAGGAGGAAGATACAAAACTGAAATGGCAAGCAGTGAAAGTGGGGTGAAGCCCCTGATTTAATTATTGGATATTATGGAGCATCATTAGCAAGACTGGCCTTGGCCACAAGAGTCACTTCTCTCTTAAAACGTGAGAAGAGTGTGATATATATGAGGACAAAAAAATCTCTTTGTAAGTTCATGGGCAGAATGTTAAGGATATTAGAATCTATTTTGTATGAATCAAGAGGCAGTCTAAGACTTGTATGGTGGGTGTTAGTAATGTGGATAGGTTTAAAATTCTGTCCCAAGAAATAACTGGGTTAAACAGCATTGTGATTTTGTCTCTGCAGCCAGAACTTAAGCAGAGAGAAAGGTGGGCCTTGGATTTAGTTCTTATTGCATACACCAGGCGGGTGCAACAGGGCGAAGAGACCAAGCTGGGAATTCATTCTGTGAATAGTGAGAAACTCTGATCGAGGGTAATTCTAGAATCTTTTCTAAGAGTAGCACACAGTATAGATTTGAGGGGGAGAGCAAAATGGGGTGTATGAAGGGCGAGTTGCAAGAGATTATTTTGATTGATAGTGGAGTGTGGCTCTTGAAAATAATACAGACCTTTTTAATATCATTGTCTTTTGAGTTCCCAGAGCAAATATGTGCCTTTTCCTAACTGATACATATCTGAACATAAACAGTCTTTGGACACCTCTGAGGAAACTGTAAAGCTAGAATAACCTAATGTGGACTTGAACCTACTACATTCGTAGGTCTCATCCTAAAATGTTAAATTTTCCTCATGAAAATTTAGAATTCAAGTTGACAATTTGATTTGGATTCTGAGATGACTGAAAAGTGTTCAGTTTTCTCTGCTTCTCCTGTTTTGTCATCTCTTCTCAAGAATGACTGTATATGCATTTTCTTTTCATTCTGAATGCTGGTTTTCACACGGGTATATAATTGATGGGCGTTCTTTAATTAACAATATATTTCTCATCAACCTGAAACCTGAACTAACCACACATTCTCTGGTCCTGCTTACGAACATTCTGCCAAATTTTTTGAGTCTTAACTCGAGATGTTCTTTTAAATTTGTATGGTTGAGGCAACCCTTGACACAAAATATCCTTAACATTTTTAAATAAAATTTAAAGTTCACAGTTTCTTCATGTGCCATTATTTAGCATCATTATCACTTAATGGAAAAACTATGAAGCTAGAGTAGATGATTTTCT
This sequence comes from Tonatia bakeri, assembly GCA_004024845.1. Lineage (NCBI taxonomy): Eukaryota > Metazoa > Chordata > Mammalia > Chiroptera > Phyllostomidae > Tonatia > Tonatia bakeri. Next base: position 39,565 of record PVIA01005916.1, read on the forward strand.
AAATTTCATTTTGATAGGAAAAAAAAGGTTCCAAATGATTCACCATCACCCTAATCTAATCTGCTGCACAGGCATCCCGGAGATGTATTCCAGGAAATACGGAAGCCCAAGGGGTCCTGTGTGCAAGGGTCCTATGGTGGTGTAACGCGGAGAAAGGCTCTGCTGTGTCTCCTGTGCTTACTGAGTCCCAGCGCCCCATTAACATGCTAATCTGTGTTCTCCAACTATATATATGTGACTTTTGATGTCCTACTGAACACAGCCTGGGGAACATAATTGGGAAACGTTGCTCTACCTGGTTTCATAATAGGGTTTTTCTATATTTACTGTGATACTCCCAGAAAGAATGCGTAAACTTAGGGAACATATCAAAAAACAGTCCAAGTTGTTTTGGGCAACATAAGTATAATGAAGAAAGGTTATTTGGTTGATTTTCCGTACTAGTCGATATGGGGCTAAAATTATTTTTAAACATAATACTAATTCTCTAATACAGGAGACTGGCCCATGTCCCACTTCAGAAGTAAAGTTTTCTTGGAGCACCACCTGTCACTGACTTATTTTCTGTTGCTGGTTTTGTGCCACACACCGGAGGTGAACTGAGTAATTGCGACAGAGATCACATAGATCCCTCAGAGCCTAAAGGACTTAGGAGAAATGCACTCACTGACCCTGTTCACATCAGTAGAATTTTGAGGTGGAGTGGCTAGAAACAGTCATTGGATTTTTTTTAGTGAATTAAAATTATATCCAGATTACTCTGAAAAGCCATCCACTCCCTGCCATTGTCCACTCCCTCCTCCCACACAATACATTTCTGTCAAATAGTATCTTTGTGAGACTAGACTTGTCTTTGTCCAGCAGAGTGATGCTGGGGGAGTCCTAAGTGCCAATTTTATTGTTTTGTAAATCTCTATTCTCTCCCTGCAGCCTCCAGACCTGCTTTGTCTATATGAGGTAAGTTCAAGGGTCACCCTTCTTTTCCTTAACCAGCTCCTACCACCTGTTAGAGATTGATCTTGATGCTTCAAACCTTAAGTTCCTTCCTCAAGTGTTCTCTCCTTTTGTACCCCTTTGTTCTATTTAGGAATTTAGGAATTCAAAATTCTTAGTTCAGCTCTCCTGGATACCACCCCCATCCCCCTACCCCCAGCTTTCCTGGGCTGTAAACCATTTTCTTTGTAGTGGAGCTGAGCGTTCTGTGATTATCATGTTATGCCTACTGAATTCACCTATCATTAACTATTTTTTAAAAAGAAAGCAGACGAGGTGTCTGAATGATTTCACATGGCCAAGTGTTATCTTTTTTGTTTAATTAAAAAAAAAAACTTGACTCCTTCCTCCCAATTTTAATTCCAAGCAACCTTGAAAATTTGTGACTTTGTTTCTGTATTATATAAATATAGAAAACTAGAATCTATAAACCCCATTAATTTACTCTATCAAAAATGTTCATCTCCTGTGTGCCAAGCAGTATGGTAGACATGTGGGATTATGGTCCCTGCCCTCATGGGTCAAGTTAATTTTACAGACATTGAGTAAATAATTACACAAATCTTAACCTCTTAATTAGTAGGTGGTAAGTGAGAATTCTTTACAGACTTGACCCAGTCAGGGAAGTGAGGACAGGCCTTCCTACGGACGTGGCCATGAAACTGAGCTGTGAGTGTTGAGCAGGAGTTAACCAGGACGGCGGCAGAGAACCGGGAGGGAAGGAATGACCCTCCAGGAGGGTCAACAGGGAAAGGAGCAGGGTGCGGTGAAGACTGGAGAGGAAGTGAGGCCTGGACCGTGCGGGCTCTGCGCTTCGGTTCTGTGCTGTCAGTGGGTCCGGTGGCTCTCAGGGGAGCGAATTCGTCCACGTGAGGACCGCACTGCTTTATGCAGTGGCTTAGAAACTGGTGTGAATCAGAATCACCAGGAAGGCTTGTTCAAAAAGAGATGACCGGACTCCAGCCAGCGGATTCAGTGGCTGTGGAGTGGGGCCCAAGTGATGCTTCTGTTGCTGGTCCGGGGACCATGCTTTGAGAACCATTAGTGTAGGAATTAGTGTTGTAAAGGCAGAAGGAAGATTGTGTCGTACCTAATACAATGTTGTGAATTGCCTCTAAAAACTTTCTATCCTACAGATTTTGCTGTGCTGTTTTCACTTTCATTTAATTAGATTTTCTAATTTCACATGTGATTTCTTTAACCCATTGATTATTTAGAGGTGTGTTGTTTAGTTTCCAGATATTTTTCTGTTGCTGGCTTCTCATTTAATTCTTATGGCTTTAAAATATGCTTTGTATGAATTTAATCTTTTTTTATTTACCAACATTTGTTTTATGGGTCAGAGTCTACCCAGATCTACATTATTAAATGTTCTGTATGTCCTTAAAAATAATGTGTATTCTGCTGCTCTAGGGTGGAATGTTCTAGAAATGTCAATTAAGTCACTTAATAGAGAGTGCTGTTTAACTTTTTTGCATTCTTACTGCATTTCAGTCTACTTGTTCGTTGATTTTTTAGAGAGGGGTGTTGAAAACTATAACTGTTATTCTGGATTTTTGCTATTTATCATTTTTATTTCTGTCAGGTTTTGCTTTATGTATTTTGAAGCTCTATGATTAGATTCCTACACATTTAGAATTTTTATGTACTTTCGATGGATTGGTTCCTTTTTCATATGAAGTGAACCTCTTTTAAATCATTGGGGTATAATTGACATATATCATATTAGTTTCAGGTGTATGACATTATGATTTGATATTGTATGTATTACAAAATAATCACCACAATGTCTAGTTAATAGCTATCACTGTACCTAGTTTTTTTTTGTTTGCTTGTTTGTTTTTGGTTTTGTGATGAGATTATTTTAATAAGTACTCTCAGCAACTAGGGCTAATTTTACACCACTAGTTAGGGTGACAAGCAATACCCGAAGATTCTTCTTATTGTCCCATGTGTTAAGAGGACTTTCCATTCTTGCTGGTATGAACACAGATATCCAGTCCCACAGGTTGGGTGGGGATTTCCCGCCTGGTCCTTTTCAGTAGTCTTTTTTACCGCCTTGGGAAAATGCAAGTGCTGGTCAGTATCTCCAGTCTCCCGGGGAACCCTACACAGATCCCTGAGCGCTCTCTGTGTGCTTGTCTCAGGGGCTCAGCCACACAAAGTCTCGCTGACTTAAATTTTCTCACCTCCAAAGTCTATCTTCTCATTGCAGGAAGATTTCCAAGTTCTCTTTGGACTCCTCTCCATGTACTGCAGCCTGGAAACTCACCAGGCTATAAGCCAGAGCCAATGATAGTTCTCACCTCCCTCGTTTCCCTTCTTTCAGGGATTGCTGTCATCTTGCACTTCCTCTCCTTCATTGGCTTAAAAAAAGCTTTATATATTTTACCTGTTGCTTAAAATGAAATGGTAAATCTAGTTCTCGTTACTTCTTTATGGCCAGAAGTCCCAGATTTATTTTTTTAACAAATATTTATCCAATTTCTATATGCTAGGTGCTGAAAAAGACCAGCAAGGATCTTGATTTTCATGGTGTTCGTATTTTAGTGAAAGAAAAAATGAAGTAGAAAACACAAGGCAGTGGTAAATTCTATTAGTGAAATTAGGAGATGTTAAGAATTTCTCGGGAGTTGCTGCTTTAGGTTGAGTACTCAGGAAAATCCTTCCAAAGGAGTGTCACATAGCTGTGGGTGCAGGCGAGACATCTAGGGTATTGTTGTGACCAAAACTGAGTATGTATGAGAACTCTAAAGAGAAATTAAGGATAAGAAGGAAAGAAACCCTGGGACTCAGCCTTGAGAAATTCCAACATTTATTAGCCAGGTAGAGTAGTATGACCTGCAGTGGAAAGAAGCAGAGAAAGCCAGCATTGTGTGCTTTGTCTCAAAGCCAAAAAAAAGTTTCAAGAAAGAGGATGTCTTACTTTGCTTGGGCTACCATTAAAAAGCAACAAAAAATAAAACAACAAACATTACATGGCAAACAACAGATATTTATTTTCTCACAGCTCTGAAAGCTAGAAAGTCCAAGACCAAGGTCTAAAGGGTTGTTTCTCTTCCGGACTTTCAGGTGGCCACCTTCCTGTCCTCTGGTGTCCTCTGCACTTACAGATACACCAACCCCATCATTTTGGGCCCCACCCTGTGACCTCAGCTCACCTTCGTTACCCACTAAAGGTTGGGTCTCCCTGTTAATATGGGGGGTTAGAGCTTCAACATACAGATATGGGAGGTGCACAGTTCAGTCCATAGCAGAGGAAATGGCCAACAGTTTTGAATATTGTTAGGAAGGCAGAAAGTTGAAAATTATAACATCATGCACTAGACTTACAAATTCATTGGTGACGTTAGTGCTGTTTTCCTAAAGTGAAAGACCTGGAGGCCAGATTGGCATAGGTTAAGGATAAGACAATGGTGATAGCAAGTATAGGGTAACTCTTAAAGTAATAGAACTCCAGAATTTGAAGTTAAATGGGTGAGTTCAAATTTAATAGTTTTATGTACTTCAGAGTTAACTATTGCAATCCCAAGTCCCATACCAGAAAACATTTTCTCCCTGCCTATAGCTTCCTTTCTTTTCCCTTTGAAAAGATGAATTCGTTTATGAAATTCAGCCTAAAGAATACTCTTCTGGTGGCTCTCAAAAACGTTAGTCTGTGCTCTAACATTTTTTATTTACCTTGAGAAATGGAAAGATGACTGGCAGCTCCTTATTTCGTTAAATGTGAGGAAACTTCATGCTCTACTTCCATCGCTCGCCTAAACAGAACCACCACAGCCCTTCAGGGCATCTTCCTGTCTGAGCCCCGTAGGTCAGACACTCGCCATGTGTTGGTATTCTGAAGTAGTAGATGAGTGGATGTTAGCCTGGTGAATCATGACAGAATTACCTTCCAAGAGTTAGTGTGCAAGGTTGGGTCATAGGTCACTGGCCCTGAAGACTTCCCCTTAGTGCTGTGACCTGGGTAAGTCCTCTCCCTTCTGTGCACCTCCATCGGTGGTGGTTAGAATTGAATGAGGTAATGGAAAAAAGGCTGTTGGCGTAGTGCCTGACATATAGCAGCTCCATAAATATTTTCAGGCCTGCCGTAATCACACTAAAATTTACTGTTTCCTGCAGTTTGGCAAGATTACATTAAAGTACACTGTCTAAATGACAAATGAACTATAATGTATCTCCAGTAATAAAACACGTATAAATTATTAGAGCTGGATTAAAAAATTTTCTTTTTCTTATAATTATCAGTGACTATCAATTTAAATGACCCACAAAAGATTTTCATCTTTTATACTTTGCAAATGCATGTATTCTATAAACTTCCATTCAGATGGTATAGGGAGGCTCTCCTTCAGGGTGGATGAAATCCCTAAAATACTAATAGGCTTAGGTGTCTTATCATTTCAACATTCTTTGACCTTGTTAAGTTTTCACCTACCATGTAGGTTATGATAAGTACCTCTTTTCCAGCTTCTTCCTCCTTTCACCAAAGTACGCAGTGTTAAACTAAACCTTTGCATCTGTCTACAGCTCTGTGTGGCTTTTTGAGCATGTGAATGGGCTCTCACCAGATCACCAGGAAAGTGTAAGGCAAGCAGGGAAGATGTCTTATTTTTCTTCTTACAGATGAAAATTAGGCTGAAGAAGGCTAAGGTTACTTGTCCAAAGTAAAGTCAATGGGCTGATTATTATTACTGTCAGAATAGGATCCAGGTCTTCACATTCTTTTTCCTAATTCTCTGCTTTCAAGGAGTCTGCCGTATACACTGTTGCTGAGGTTTCGATAGAATCCTGGATATGGAGATAGGCCACTTTTTCAGGCAATTTAAATGCCACTCCGTCAGCTTTCTAATTATGATGTAAAGCAGAGAAGCCATGAAATAAAAATAAATTTGACACCAAATTTAGAGTGGGTTTATGACAATTACCATAAGCAGATACAAACGACTTAGGAATGAGACAGGGTGGGGATGGGAATGGGCTTGTAAAACACATAGAACGAAGGATTAATCTTAACTCTGTACCTGCAAGAAAAAGATCATCAATTGGCAAAGAACACAGCAAAGGAAAATGAAAGATGGCTTACAAGAAATGAAAATAAGCTTAAGCTTCCTCATGTGAATATTGCAAATTAAACAGTGGCATACCCTTTTTTACCTATCATTTCCCCCCGCACCCCTAAGTTCCACTACATGTTGGTAAGCGTGTGAAGGAAGAAAGGCATTTTCATATTAAGAATGTGAGAGGGTAGTCTATGAGGGACATTTGGTAAAGATCTATCAAAACTGAAAAGCACCCTTTGACCCAACCATCCTGCTAGACATCAGCGCTGTGGTTAGCTTGCACACACACAGTAAGATTCAGTGTATTCACATTTTAAGCAAAAGATTGGAATAGCCTAAAGGTCTTATCAACTGAAGACCAGCAAAGTAAATTATAACCTATCTATGGACTGGAATTCTATGTAGGTGTAAAAGTACCAAGTATTCACTATACAAATATGAAGCAACCTGGAAAATACACATATTTTTATTTTTTACTGTTTTATTTTTCAATTACAGTTTGTATCCAATATCATTTTATATTAGTTTCAGGTGTGCAGCATAGTGGTTAGACAGTCATGCATTTTACTGAGTGTCCCCCTGATAGTTCCAGTACCCACCTAGCACCATACATAGTACAATATTATTGCCTATATTCCCCATGCTGTCCAAATATACAGATTTTTTAAAGCAAGTACAGAACAGTATGCAGGATGGTATAGGGGGAAATGGTTGAAACACAAATATGCATATGTGTCAGTGTGAAGAATACCCAGGAAACAAGGGCCAACTGGAGCTGTGGAGCTTCACCGTATAAACCATTTTGCAGTGATTTTCCAAACACAGGACCTAGTTTTATAATATACAAAAGAAAAAATACTCGAAAAGGTACATCAAGTAAAGTTGAACAATTATTAATCTCTCACGTTGTACCAGTGTATATGACTATGCCACAAACTCCTGGCATTAAACCTAGTTTAGTCAAAATTTTAGTTTCCAAATATGAAGGCATATTTGTTAAAAATTCCTCTAGCTTGCAAATTCTATGTCTGTCTCATGTTTATATTTCACAGTGCTGTCTAGTGGGTACTCAGTAAGTGTTAAATAATTTAATACCATAGAAATGGAATTGAAAAGTACTCTAGGTGACAGTAGATTAATTAGAGATTCAGGTTCTTCTGTTAGTCCACATACATGTGGTTAGAACACTGGGGAAAGTTTATTTTTCTATTTTCCTGTACCTCAGTTTCCCTATCTTTTTTTAAAAGGGGGTGAGGGTTTTCTAGAAAGTTCTCTGCTAACTCCGCTGTTCTGTGTTAGCAATTCATAAGATAGCTGTGTTCTTCTATTACTACTATTTTATAGGTCAGTGGTGCCCCAACTTTGTACACTTACTAGGTTTGTGTATATTTGTGAGTTACACATGCCAATCTGTGTATCAGCACCAACATTTAGCTCTTTTTTCTTCCTATGCATGTGTACGGGAAGAAAAACTGTGTACGTTTTGGGCATCCCTTGAGTTTGTATGCCCAAGTTTAGAATACAGTACACTCTCTAGAAAAGTAAAAGCAAACAAAAAAACCTGTCTTTACAGTATTGCAAAGAATAACATAGTTACTAAAGTGTTACTCCACCATGAATATACCTTTGCCAATCAAATGACAAACAGGAAACAAGTTTTTATGACCATGATTTTGGTGCTCCATGCCGTTTTTTTTTCTTTCTTTGTTTTTTGAGTTGGATACTTTACTTCTCTACCAAGGCACCTCAATTAATACGACTACACTTCCGTAGTCTGCCTTAGCTTCTTAAAGAAGTGCACATCAAGCGTTTTTTTAATCCTCACCCGAGTATATGCTGCTTTGAGAGAACCATCGATGTGAGAAACAGATCAGTTGCCTCCTGTACACACCCTGACCAAGGACCGAGCCCACAACCTTAGGTCTTTGTCCTGACGGGGAACTGAATCCACAGCCTTTTGGGGGTGCACAGGACAACACTCCAGCCAAACGAGCTGTCCGGCCAGGGCACATTATTCTTAGAGAACACAAAAGGACGAAGCCTGGAGCCATTGGAGGAAGAGAAAGCATTGCCGCTGTATCTGAGCTCTGCCAACTTGAAAAACAAAATGAGGTCCATGAGGGCATATCAGTCTAATAGTAAACAATGTAAATATTTCCGAAAACCAGTTAAGATCTGATGTGAAAATACTGCTTTGGATCTCTAACTTGTCACATATTAGGCCATGATGTACTTCAAATATCCTATTAATCACACCTGTATGTTTTGGCTGTTTAAGTGATTTACTATTTTTAATGAGTAATCTTTTAAGCTAGTTCAGAGTTTTTGTCAGTTTGTTGCCTTTCTATAGAAACTCATTCGGTGGAGCCGGGACTGCTTACCTAGGAAGAATTCAGTGAGAACATGATAGCTGTTGAAATGTGTAACGGGTTAAATCTCTCTGGTTTCTTGGATGGCAAATGAGTCCGTTGTTTGGGAGGCCAGGAGGGATTAGGAAAATCCTGCCGAAGTCTGGATGCTGCTGCCGCCATTTACCAACTGCAACAAGTCACAGTGCATTTTCCGCTTTAATGGGATCAGATCTGTGTGGTTGGGTACAGCTTAGGAATGATGTCCAACCAGCCTAACCGGTTAAATATCAAATGACCTGACGCACAGCAAGCCCATTAGTTTATAAACATAAGGTTCACATCTAAAGTCATGTGGACTGACTGCCATGAAGACTCGGGATTACCTGTGCACTGCTTGTCAAGTGGACTCGAAACCTAAAGGTTTCCACCAGGGAGCCAGTAGACAGGCACAAGGGAAGAGCGAGGACTGGACTCCAGTTCCAGCCCAGTGACTGCAGCCTCAGGCGTATAACTCCCCAGGACTCATTCATCATCATGAGGATATGTACACTAACCTTGCTTACTTGTTACAAAAGGTGAATGAATAATACATGTGAATGTTCCTAGCACATAGTAGGCATTCAACACAGGTTAAGTCCATTTTGTCTTAAAGTGGCTCTCTGATCCTTGGTAGGCTAAAGGACAAGTTCAAAGGGATGAACCCTGCCACACTCAGTTCTGCACGCTGATGAAGTCTGTATATGCAGAGATTTTTTTATCCAGTGGTATCTGAGGGACTGACCTCTTGGGTTCGTGGCTCACGTTTCTGTCATATTCAGTTCAGTGAGGAGGCAGGAGCTAAAAACAACACAGCAAAAACCTCCTGTACTTCCAGGGTAATAAGCGCATTTTAGAAGTCCCAACAATAAAACCACTAAATTTTCTTTTACAAGGTTGGTAATTTCTTTGAAACTGAAGTAAAACTGAAATGCTTTACACTTTTTTCTTACAGCGTGCTACAAATGAAAACTGACGAGAAACTGAATTTGTCTGACGGGAATGCAGCAAGCTGTCCCTTGAGCCCCATTAAGATGTGCCTTAATCGTCCCGTTGAATGGAATCTGAATTTGACAGCAGCATCTCTGGCAAGCTGTACAGTTCATAACCAAAATCTCCAAAGTGAAGAGAAATAGGTTGCAGTTCTTCTTGCACTATCCTTATTTTGTACGTCAATATTCTTTTTTCTGAACAATAAGCATTTATCAGTTGATCTTGAAATTTCTAGTCCTGTGATTTGTCTTTATATAAAATCATTAGCATTAATCACTTTGATTCTTTGTATGTTTTTTACGTGTTTTACATCAGACCATTGTGGAATTTTTGCAGTACAGATGGATTTTGATGTTTCTCCTTTTAATGGTATTTTATCAATTTTTTTATGCCCTAAGTTTAAATATATAACTGTCCCATTTTATTTCTGTGCTCAAAGTTTTAATATATAATGGATTATGTGACTTAGAAGGCTAGTGTTGTAAAGGTTTGTGATGATGACCTGACCCATGAACAGCTGTGTAACAGGTGGATACCAACTACCTCGAAGTAAACTGGCGAAAGGCAAAGGTATCTCTTAAAAGTCTATCTTTTTCAAAGTTACATATGTATAGAAAATGGATCATAGCTTATCACCAAGTAGCATGTCTGCATTCATCGGAGAGTCTGAGCTGACCAGCTTTCTTTCTCTGTAATTTGCAACCTTTGAACGCCATGGGCGGTAAGAACAGTGGCACAATTGCATGTTTACCGTTCAGCAAATGTGTGCCTCACAGACAAGAATACTGTTTGGTTTCTGTAAGTTACCAGTTTGGAATGAAAAATGGTAAATGGATTTACATCTATTGATTTTATTGTATTTTAGCCATTTATTTTAAAGTGTAAAGGGATGATTTTTTACAACAGGTTATTCCTTACTTTTAACTCTAATAGTGCAAAAGCACAGCTTCAGCAATGGCTTATGTGATTGTGTCTAAAACTTGAATAGTAAGAATACTAAAGGTTTGGTGCTTAATTTATTCTTCCCAGCCAGACAAAGAAAGCTTTGATATGGTGGTCCGTGTAAATATCCAGGAACATGGCTCCTTCCCTTGGGATAGCCAGGCTATGAGGTAAACGGTGTTTAGTTCGTGGACATTGTACATCCTCGTTTCTCTTACCCCACCCCCAAGTATTTCTAAAACAGGAATTTAACAAAAGACTTACATCAAGAATTAGAAGCACAGGAAAAGACAGAGAGCCAACAGAATGAAAATCATCTATTTTTCATTGTTTTATATCACCACCATATCTGCCTTGTCCTTTTCCTTAAGCATTCTTACTTTGTTACTTTCAGACTCCTTTTGTATTTCCGAGTTTTATAAAGCACATGTGTATGTATGTAATATAGCAGTTTGGTTCTAAAAAGCACAATAATCTTAACTTTAGTTCCAACTTAGAACATCACTTTAAATAGTTGGCCTCTGGTAAATAAAGCACAATTATTAAAACAGATCCAATGTTAGGGCATTTCTATCCTGAGTAATAAAGAGAAAAGGCAACTATCAGATGGATAAGAAAAGGTGTTTTGTTGGGTGTTGCAGAAAGAAAGGGGACTTATAGTACATGTCTTAAGTCAGGCAAGTACCAGTTTCAGAAGGTACATGAAATTGACACTGAAGAAAAAGGCCCGTACGTAAATCAGTATATTGAGGACTTCTTGTCATACTATTTTCCCACTAGTACTTTTTTCATCCACAATAAATACTGTTACGCCAAAACTCAGAAAGCAAGTCCATGACCAGCATGTACACAGGAACATCTCCCCAGGCCAGGAAACACCATGGTAACCAGCAAACCAGGGTGCTCACGTGTAAATGGTTTAGGAAGAGAGACTGCCCATTCAGGTAGAGTATCCATGTTTTTAGTGTCGGGAATAAAACAGAATTACCAAAACGAGAACTGTTTACTGGAACGCGGGGCACTCTGGTTCATTGTACTGGTCCTTCTCCCCGGAAGTGAGCTCATCCCCAACAAGTTTGTGGTGCTTCCTTTGCCCTGAAGGCGTCACTTTTTAAATGTGCTCTGAGACTGGAAATGTGTTCATCTGTAATGGATCTGCCCCACCTAAGTCTTACGCTTCTCAAATGTAAACCAGTAGCTACACTTAGAAGTTGCCCGTAATGCCACGATCTCACACAGGAGAGCTTGCAGGCATCATCTGGAAACCCTGTTTGGGAAGCAGATTCCTGGGCCCACTTTAGATTCTGATTAAATCCCTGGGACTGATGTAGGTGGTGTGTGGGGCCCGTGGCCAGTCACTGCCAAGTGATGTGGAACCATCACACAGCAGACAGTCCTACAAGACATCAGGCAAAATGTTTCTAATTTGGACACAAGGGTAAGTTTATTAAAGCAAAGAACTGAAAATAAAGTACATTTGTAAAAGGATTCCACTTCCATCGTCTCTTCTCCTAATTTACTTCATTGAGAAACTGCTCAAGGTTAAGTTTAGTTTTTGCTAGTGCTGCTGTTTTGGCTCGTCTTGGTAATCTCATCCTCATTTCTGATTCTGGCTGTGGGACTTCATGATCACTAAACAGATGTTGAAAATACACCAATTTAAATATAAGCTTTAAAACCACAGTTTATTTATAAATAAAACTTTTTGTTTCTGACTCTGATTCTATCAGTGTGTAATTGATAACCCTAATTCCACTAAACTTAAAACTAAAATCTCAACCAAAACCAAAAACCCTGACTGCTCTCCAGCATGGAAAATGTAGTTAATTTTTTTTTATATATATCCATGTAGAACCTGGTATTATACAGAAGGAAAAAAAACTCAAACTTTTGTAATGAAGCTTGTAATTAAACAGACCATAACCACCTCCCAAAGGAGTTTTTTGGAGAACAGAAGAAATGGGGAAAAAACTAAGTTCTCTTGATTTAGGCAATAAATTCCTAAAATACTATAAATGTCGTGTTTCCCCAGAAGATTTTTAAATAAGTCAAAACTTAGTCTAAAAATATACACAGTTTTTCCAATGAATAAATGAATGTAAGTCAGCTGCAATTTTCAGATTCCAATAGTGGCTAATTGGCAGAAACCAAATATAAACACTATACCACAAATACATCCAAATTATAGACAGAATTAGTCTATTCTAAATGTAGACAACCCAAACTGAAATCTCAAGAATTGTCAATTCAAGATGAGAGGAGTCAAATATACATGGTCGTGTAACTAGAATACGTGGAAATAAACAATGAAAGAACACATTAAAGGTGACTACCCAGTAGCAAAGGCCATGCCAGCTGATAGGAAAAGCAAGTAAGCCATAGAAGTCAAATGCTCTTGAGAGTGGAATGCAGGACGTAGCGATCACTGATAATCCTGTACACAGACTGAGTTTCTCTACCTTAGTAAAACACACTGGAATGTTTTTCTACTTCTTGACGACAAAAAAACTAGACCTGTGCGTGCTCTACCAGCGCACGGCATACCTTTCAGAGTTGGCCTCAGAAGTCCGCCGTCTTCTGGTACTCCTGGCAGAAGCTGTCACTTTTCTTCGTCCTTAAAGAGAGTTTGTTATCAAAATTATCACCTGCCTATTACTATATTTCTGGAATACCTACATCCTTTATTTTCCCTCTTCAACACATTTCCTCCGAAGTTCCCATCCACCTTGATACCAACTATCAATAACAAAGAAAAGGAACTTAAGGAACATTAAAATTTTATTTATATTGTAAGCTCTGATTATAGGCAAGGGAAAATATGGAAAGTAAGTTATACAGAGGCCAATTTTAGTTAAACGTCAGTAGAAGAAAAACCCTGTGAAAAACATGCTATATAAAGAAAGCACTCCACTACGGCTGAGGTGCAGTGTACAGAAAAGCTCCTGAAAAAGCAGAATGGTGGGCACATTAGGCCCATAAACAGGTCCTAAAGAAATAGAATTTAAATCAGTAAAGTAAAAGCTTCTTGTAAAATACTCAACCATATATACATGGCAAATTTAAATTGTTCTAAAACATTTCAGTATAAAAATTAAGGCCTTTATATGTTGAGAATTGGAAAAATTCTACTTGCTAGAGATTTATAAGGTTAAGAAGACAAAGTTTGGCCTGGGTTTCCCCCATTTATGATAACAAAATATTTTTAAAGTTGGAGCTATGAAGAAAAAAAGTGTTCTAATGGGATAGTACCCGACTAAAAGCAGCCTTGTCAAAACCACACTGTTCAGCGCGAGCACTTGGTTGAAATCTGTAAACGTTATTCATATGGGACTTGCGTTGTTTTTCCCTCAAACCTTACGTATTTGCTTTTAAACTTCTAATGTAATCATCTCCAAGAAAATATCCAACAATATGGGACTAATTTGGGACATCCAGCAATTAGCAATGAAATAACTAACAAGCTACAAAACCGTATTATGGCCAGATTCCACTTAGAAGAATATTAAATCTGCATAGAAAAAGTCCTCAAAAAAACATTTTTCAAGGATTAAAATAATGGCTGGCTCATGGGATATTATTAGTGTTCTTTATATTGGTATGCTTGGGTGTTATTTCTGTAATAAGCATGCACTGCTTTTGTAATAAGAAGATAATAAAACAATTTAAAAAAACTGGAATTACAGATTTTTTTCCAAGTGATCCCCTAATAGTCAACATTTACATTATTCCAACAAATTCCCTTATTGTTGGATATCCCCTGGGAAATAAATTATATTGGGGCAATATGAAATAAGATGGGGAAAAGGCAAACAGAAGCACAGAAAAATACCAGGCAGGTAAAAGGGACAAAATGCTTACAACACAAATACTAATAATATAAAATCACTGATCATTTGCTAGTAAAAATCAGTTTAATCCAAATAATCCTTTGCAATATGACCTTTTGCATATTTCAAGCAAAAGTACTTACAGCAACACTGATACTATGTTTAAGATACAAAAGCAAAAACTAATTATCAGCTGAAAGAATTAAAAAGTAGCTAAGACATTTGCCCCTAATGAGACCAAGATAGGAAACATGCAAAGTAAGTAGTTCACTAGAAAACAAAATTGAAGTTTAACGAAACTAGTCAATCCATGTACTCTACCTCTGTCAGCCTTTCGCTGAGTGGATTTTGATGCACGGGTTGGTTTTACAGCCTTGAAAGGGGTCATATATAATTCTTTATTCTTTCCTATTAAAGGAAATAATGCAGCAATGTAAAAAGAGTAGCCTCATGTAATATTTTAAATGATCTTTCCAAGTCAGTTTTTCATAAATTTTTCAGAAATGACAACCAGCCCCATTAGAAGCTATTCAAAGATTATCATAAATCAGTGCTCAAAAAAAATGTGTCAAGTAAGCAAGCAAAACTCCCAAGGAGAAAGTATGTCATATGGTGAGAAATGTACACACAACAAAACTATAAAAGCAGAGTGTTTATTCTACTAAGAATAAACACTTAGCAGTTACACACTTTCCCAAGGGGAGTAATTAGAAAAACTCCCCCTTAATTCCTGAAGCCCAACCACACGCTCCAGGAGCGACAGTGCGCCTCGGCAAAGAGGAAAGAAGAGAAGGTGGTACGTATTCGGGTTCGCGGGCGTTACCATCTCCGTTTGCACAGGCGGTCCCCGTGGCGCTGGCGTCCGGCGCTGCCGCGGCGTGGTCGCCATCGTCTGTCTTTCCTTTTTCTAACTGAATCTTGATTTTCTCCAAAGCTCTCAGACATACCCTGTCTTTTACTTGCTGTAATAGGAAACATTAACATTTTTTAAATTCAGCATTTTTTAATCTTTCAAACAAGGTAGATGCTGATACCAAGTTATTTTACAACATTCTAAAATTCTACTAAACCTATGAAGGAATTACTTCAAATGAGCAGTCACAGTGTGTTAACCATGTACAATTTAATACAACCATGTAAATCCTACTTTGATAACATACATACATAATAGGAGTAATTGGAAAGTACTTTACCTCCAGAATCTCATTCAACAGGACCAAAAGATCTTTAGCCAGACTGCTACTGAGTTCTAAAGAACTCAAGGCTTTTGTATAGATGCGGATTTCTGGAGAACATGGACATGTTAAGATCTCATTGCAAATTTTCATAGCCAAGTTGTCATGAACTGTTAAGGCCTAGAAAATCAAGAGAAAAATCTTTGTAAATTGAAAATGGTATGATTAAAATACAGTCCTGCACACCTAACAAACATTTGCAACTAATTATCTTGCCATCATCCCAAATGCAAAATGTCTCAAACGACGAAATTTAACATGTTCCTCCCAAAAGGAGCTCTTAAGTTTTTGTAGCGGGTGCTGTGGCACAGGGCCCAGATCCACTCCTTCTACTATTCTGAAGCATTTATCCTCCAGCTGCTACAAGTTTTAGAGGGTAACAGCTCTTGGGAGCAAAACTGACAAGTTGAAGGCAGGAGGCCCTGCTCAAGGTCAAACCTGCCCCCCAAGAGGTAGTCCATATCCAATGACTGGTGGGCATGTGGGTGTAACAGCCCAGCTCTATCTCCATTCTGGGTAACTCGAGGGCCTGCCGCAGCTATGGAGCTTCCTGTGGGACCACCTGGGCCCCCAGGCTTCACTGTAGGTCAGCTCCTCCTGCCCACCCTGTCTCCCTCACTCTTCCAGACACCGGTGCTTCTACGCTCATGAGAGCGCTCCCCAGTGAAACGATGTCAGCATCTTGGAGATCCCGTCGCCTGCACTCAGACTCTTCCTAATCGTGGGCGCCTCCATCTCCCCTGCCTCTCCCCAGCTCTTTCTCCCAGGCTTTTGTACCCATATTTTTTTTCTCTCACAATTTCTATTATTCCTTTCTTCCTATTTTCTATTATTCTTTTTCTACAAGTTTTTATGTCCTAATTGTACATTTTTAACTTCCCTTTATTAATATTCTCTATTCCTCTTAGCAATTCAGCTCAATAATGATACCACCAAATTAATGTGTCTAGTAAGTAACTTTCATCCCCTTATCTCTTCATTATACGCGCCGCAGTTACTCACTGCTAGTAAGGCCAGCTCCACATCCCCTACCTTGGTGTTCTAACAGGCCCACTCAGGACTCTCAGCCAGAAAGATACTTCCCATAGCTCACAAACACGCACAACCAGCTACATTAATCATCGCCCTTACCAAAAGTCTTCTTCTCTCTGCCCAAGCCACTCCCCAAATCCCAACATGGCCTGCTGGATGTTACTCAGTACAAACTAATAATGCTGTATTCCTCGCCCCTGCCACATAAACCCTGCCCTCTTCTCAAGTGCTAAAGTGCTTAGTAACTATATCACTGACCTTTACTATATTTTGCCTAATATATTTTATAATCTTTCTAATAATGTGTAATGTAGCAACTTGAATGAAATATACCATCATTAAATATCAAGTAAAACAGGAAATCAATACAGTTGACTATTGAACAACAGGGGGGGTTAGGGTTGGTTCCCAGCGCAGTCAAAAATCTGCGTAATTTCTGACTCCCCAATAACAGAGTTACCTCTCAGTTGCTGTGGGGGAGTTGTTCCAGGGTCCCCTGCAAGTCGAAACCCACAGGTGCACAAGTCCCTTACATAAAATGGCACAGAACAAGACATAGAGTCAGCCCCCACATCCATGAATTCCAATCCAAGAATCAAAAGAAATATTTTCAATCCTCAGTCAGTTTAAACCATAGTTGCAACCTCAGGCTATGGAGAGCTGACTATAAATTTACTGGAAAAAGTCTGTGTGTTCATGGACCCATGCAGTCCACACCCATGGCGTTCAAGGATCAACTATATTTCAAATACTAAAGAATTAAAAACCCAGATTAAACTTAATATGTGGGACAGTTTTAGGTTAACTTATCTTCTTTGAATTAAAAGCAAATAAGCTTGAGGCAAGTTTCACTCTTTGAATTCTCTTTCCCCCTATCAGAAAGAGACCGGGTACGCCAAAATTAGAAGGGAACGAGGGTGGTTAATTTTGGTAACTTCAGTAGCAGGTATGTTAGCATTGATTACTTCTGTCTCCACATTTCCCAAAGTGTCTTCTTTTTCTTACTTTGTGTTATGCACTACCACACACACCAGAAATCTCAAGATCAAAATGTAGCTTCTATTTCAAGAGACCTGAGGGATTATTTTACAAAAGAAAACAAAACAGTGACCTGCATCCTAAATTACCATCCTTAGCATCCATAAGCTGACATACTCACCCACCTGATAATCCTGGGAGTTCTTGGCCTGAGGATTTAAGCCACTGGGTCTTGTCAAATCCACGAGTAACTCAGTAACATTGGCAACATCCACTTCCGCCAAAGGGGAAGACGCGGGGGCGCCGGCCAGTGTTTGCAGAGTCGGGAAGAAGGCTTCTTCAAAACATTCCTGATTAGTCCTGTCGAAAGACGATTTGGAAAAACACTGGCAAAGAAAAAGCTTATGATTCTTAAAAATATACATTATGTATACAAGTCACCCCATGGATACATAGTACATTTCCATCAAGGAAAGAGCTGAACAATTCAGGTAGATAAAATCTAGGTAAGCCCTTCTCATTTGATCACTTACCGCTGAAGGATAAGAACAAACAACAAAATGATACTACCGATAGCACTCTTGGAGAGTGTGAATTTAACTGCAGGTAAGATGTTCGTTTATTAATTTGACTAGATAAACACCTGCTGGCATACGCGAACATGGGGAAGAACACGCCCAGACAATGCCGCAGGCGTACGTCCTCTTCGGTCACAGGGTTGTACCACAGCAGGACCAGACGGGACAGGACCCTGCTGCTGGCCAGAAGCCCGGAGAACATGAGCTTGGCGAGTCCTTCCGCGGCTCCGGTCCTGAGTTCAGACACCTAACAAAAACGGCTTTCGTTAAAAGAAATTTGTATTTGCATTTCCTTTTTAAGCCTTAAAATGTAGCTTGTCCCACAGTATTTTTATATAAACTATCCAAAAATCATTCATGTTATTATGAACTTGTTAAAGGCACATAAGATTCTGTTTCCTCTTTTAGGCTCTGGCTATGTGACCAATTTTTAGTCTAGCTATTAAAGCTTCGATTCCCTTAAAAATTTTTAGAGGAACCAAAAGGCCCTTTAAATGTTGTCAAACCAAAAGTAAGTATTAAATGCTTATCATAATGCTAAAATAGTAAAAAGACAAAAAACCTTAGTAAAAGTCCCTGCCATCAATGGAAGGTACCCACTGAATAAGCACATTATCCCCATTTTACAGGTGAAGACACAGTGTAACAACCCAAAATTTTAAAAGCCAATCTCTACCTTTTGATTGGAGAGTTTGATCTACTTATACTTAAAGAAGTCACTGACAGGAACACTGACTGAACTGCAGGGAGAAATAGCTCTACAACTGTAACCGAAGACTTCAATGCTCCATTTAATGTAACAGATAGAACGGGGCAACTGGTAATGAAATAGAGAACTTAACACTATAAGCCAACAAGACCTGCCAGACACACAGACACCCCGCCCAACAACAGCAGAATACACATTCTCCTCAAGTACACACGGACACTCAAGGAGAAACCCTACGTAACCCAAAACAGGTGTCAATAAGTTTGTAAAGAATGAAACCATAATCTTCAGTCACAATGGAATACATCTGGAAAGTAGTAAGAGAACTGTAAAATTCACAAATATGTGTAAATTAAATAATACAATCTTCTTACACACTAACAGGTCAGAGAAACGAAAAGGAAGTTAGAATGTACTTAGAGATAAATAACAATAAAAACACAACAAACCAGAACTTACTGGGTACAGCAACAGCAGTGATCCAAGGGATATCTAAAGCAATAAATGCCTACATTAAAAAAACTGAATCAACACCCTAACTTTACACCTTAAGGAACTTTAAAAAAAAAGCAAACTAAACAGAAAGAAGGAGGAAAGGAGAAAGAAATTAATGATGACAAAACAAGTAAACAAAATAAAAATAGGGAAATTATAAAGAAAAGTAAATGAAAACAATAGATGAATGCAATTGACAAACTTTCAGCTAAATTGACCAAACAGAGAGAAGACACAAATAAAGCTAGAAAGGGAAGCAGGGACATTACAACTGGCCTTACAGAAATAAAAAGATTGTAAGAGAATACTATGAACAACTAGACACCAACAAATTAGGTGATCGAGAAGAGATGGACAATTTCCTAGAAACACAAAATTTACCAAGGTATTCAAGAACAAATATACAATCTGAACAAACCTATCAGTAAACATATTGAATAAGTGATCAGAAGCCTTCCCAAAATTAAAGTCCAACACCAGATGCATTCACTGGCAAATTCTAACAAATATTTAAAGAAGAATTAACCAATCTTTCACAATGTTCCAATAAATAGAAAGAGGAGAAACAATTCCTGACTTGGTTCATCAGTATTAGCCTGATACCAAAGCCAAACAAAGGCAACGCTACAAACCAACTTCTCTTATGCAACAATCCAAGAAATAGTAGCAAACTGAATCCAGCAATGTATGGAAGAGATTACAGACCATAACCAAACGGCATTTATCCCTAGAATGTAAAGGCAGTTCAACATAAGAAAACTAAGCAATGTAATATATCACACATCAATAAAACAAATATGTGATCATTTCAATTGATGTAGAAAAAGCATTTTACAAAATTAAACATGGTTTCATGGTTAAAAAAAAAAATACTCTGAGAAGAACAGAAGTGAACTTCATCAAATTGGTGAATAACATTTTTGAAGACTCCACCATCATGCTCAGTGGTTAAAGACTAAAAATTTTCCCCTAGGATAAGAAGTAAGACAAGGGTGGCTGCACTCTGGCTGGTGTGGCTCAGTGGATTGAGTGTCGGCCTGTACACCAAAGGGTCGCTGTTTCGATTCCCAGTCAGGGCACATGCCTGGGTTTCATGCCAGGTCCCCCCAGGGAGGCACACACAAGAGGCAACCACCCGTTGATGTTTCTCTCCTGCTTTCTTCTTCCCTTCCCCACTGTCTAAAAATAAAATTAAAAAAAAAAAAAAAAAAAGACAAGGGTGCCTGTTTAACCACCACTGTTCAACACTGTACTGGAAGTTTCAGCCAGAGCAATTAGGCAAGGAAAAGCAAATAAAATACATCCAAATTGGAAAGATGGAATTTTTCTTTCCATGGATGACCCTTGAAGATGAGCTAAGGGAAAGAAAGCCACAGTCATACACTGTACAATTCCATTTAGATGGAATAGCCAGAACAGTTAAATCTGTAGATAAGAGATGCAGACCGGTGGCTGTCTAGGGCTGGCAGGCGGGGAAACAGAGAGCAACCGCTTAATGGTTAGCTTTCCTACTGGGGTAGTGGGAATGTTTTTAAAAACCAGAGGCAGTGCTTGTGCCACCTTGTGATTGTACTAAGTTCCAACACACTGGTCACTTCACAGCTGTTAGTGCACGTTATGTCATTTTACCTCAGTTAAAAAAAAATATGACAACTTTTAATTTAATGTTTATATATGTTAGAAGATGTAGTTCAAGAGTATCTTAAGAAAAGAGATACAACCCCATTCCCTATCTTAGGGCTTCCAGCCACCCAATGTAAAATTATTTTATTTCTTAAGACTCGTGGGGAGAAAATATTTTAAGTCATAAATCACAAAGACAGAGAAAGAAATGAAAACATGATAGCATCCCTTTCCAATAATCATTTCATTTTTGTTTACACTTCGATTCTCTGAACATGCAATTTGATAGAGAAAAATTAGGTATACTGAAGGTGAAAGCAGAATTTAATTAGGATATTGAAAAGGTAAAATTTTTAAATGTTGGTCAAGCTTAAACTCAAGCCTAAAAATTAAAGAACGTAAATGTGCATGCTGAAAATGACAGGTGGAACAGCAGGGCTGAGACCACGTCTCACCTCGCTGTCCAGGAGACTGGAGAGGAGCTTCAGAAGACTCTTGGCTGTAGCCGTCACTTCTCCCGCTTCCTTGGACTCTTGCTCATCCCCCGTGTTTATTTCCGCACCGTCACTTGGAGTGGCTTCGGTTTTTTTCGTTGTAAACGGCTCAATCCCGAACGTCATCAGCTGGTCGAAGATTGCCTTCAAAGCACTTACTTTGAGTGTCACATCATCAATCTGCAAAACCTAGATCGAAACACCCCCAACAGAGAAAGCAAGTTCAGTGACCTCTTCACTACTACGCTGCATAAAATTATTTTCTCAGTCTAATTTCGTAACAGTACCAAGACTACATAAAATAACTTTTTAAAATAATTCCAATTTCCATTTTTTAGTTATTATTTATGTGTATTTGCACTATAACATTTAGAGTTATATTTCCTTCAGAAAAAGTACACCTTCAGACAAAAAATAGTGTGAAACTAATATCATATTTGCTCCTTTTATTGGAAAAAAGTAAACGCGGTCTACGGCCACGCCGCCCGGAACACGCCCGATCTCATCTAAAAACGTGAACAGGGGCGGACGTTTTGCCCCAGGCGCATACTCTGTTTGACTCGAATAAAGTCATAAACGTTTTCTACAAAAGTAACAAATAAATAAACACATAAATAAATAAAATAAAAAAGTAAATATGTTCAACTATGATTTTATTGTTGATTTTTTAAAGATTTAGAAAACCTGGTCAATTATATTGAAATTATTTTTGAGCTATCAAGACAAAAAAATTATTCTAACCAATAAAAAGCATTAATTAGAAAATCAATAATCTAGGTTATCAAGTTTCATTAAGGATAAATTTTTCTTTTATTAGCTCCATATTCGGATTTCACTAACAGTGAGTTCAGTTTTCAATGAACCGGACTGGACCCCTTTAGAGGGGTGAACCCGAAGGGCCAGCAACTGTCCGAGTCTACCCTGGCAGGAGGAGGCCAAATTCCTGCACACCACACTCCAAAACCGTGAAAACCAGAGCCGATTATTTCTATTACAAAGAGATGTACTGTACTCTTTAATGCTCTTCAGTTTCACTGAGTGACAAACTACTGGGCTGTATAGTTTTACCTTTAGAATTAATAAACTTTCATACATAACTCTTTCCACTTCATTTGAATCTATCATTCACAACATTTTTACTTCAAAAAATTCACATACTTATTTTATTCAGGCAAATATTAATAGCGAGTCCCTGAAAAAAGTTAAGTTTAGAGGTAAAAGTTGCTTAAGCTAAAAAGAAAGAAGAAAAAAAGGGTGAACTCTGACTCCGTGACGAGGGCCCCCGGCCGACTGGACGTCGAGGAGGGGGACGCCGCAGAGCGCCCGGACCAGCCGCGGCCACCCGTCTGCCCCGCGGGCACCCCACACTCCGTCGGCCCGGCCTGCGGAGACCGCACGGGCACTCGGGGGCGGGGCGGCGCGGAGCTGGGTCACCCCGCACGCTGCAGGACACTCTGCAGGACACTCCTGCGCACTAACTCACCCTGCCTTTGTTCCGTCCGAATGACCAAACCACATGTTCCTGCTGACACCGTGTCAGCCGAAATTAAAAGGGTCAAAATTCACATTTCCTCTTTAAAGGTCAAGTGAACTGAAATATCTTTTGAAAGACTTCTATCATATTTGTTTTTTATAACTGTCTACCGCCAATCTGTCAGAGTTCCAGCCTGACCTCAAAAACTTATGTTTCGGCAGCATTCATAATGGTACATAGGGCATCTTAATGAATGTTTTGCCTCATTTTTACAGTCAAAAGGAACCACTTAGTAGGTTAGACATAAAGGAACCTTCCTCTATCAAAGGTTCTAGTAAGATTTTTCTTCCACCTAAAAAAAAAGGGAAAAAAAAAGGCAACCTCTCTGTTGTGTATCTACCCAAAAAACTCGAAAACATTTCCAAGGATACACGCAGCCCCTTGTTCACTGCAGCACTACCCAGAGCGGCCGAGACACGGAAACAGGCGGAGTGTCCCCCGGCAGAGGGCTGCACAAGGACGGTGTGGCCCACGCAGTGAACCACTACTCAGCCAGCCGCATTGGAAGTACTGCCATTCGCAGCAGCACGGGCGGGTCTTGAGAAAATCATGCGGAAGTGAAGTCAGAAAGAAAAAGCCAAGCACGGTATGACTTCACTCACACGTGGGACACAAAACTGAAAGCAACAAATGAACAAGAAAAATAAATAAACGATCATAGATACAACAGTGATTACAGTTTCCAGAGGGAAGACGGGTGGAGGGGCAGTGAAGGGTGAAGGGGGTCAAATACATGGTGAGGGAAGATTTGACTTTGGGTGGTGGGTGCACAGTGCAATATACAGACGACGTATTTGTATCAGAATTGTACCTTTGAAACCTATACAATTTTATTAACCAATGCCACTTCAATAAATTTAATGTTTTTTATTAAATGTAAAAAAAAAAAAGAAAGAAAAGTAATAACCAGGGTCACTCTAGCACTTCAAGACTCCAAACTAGAAAGCCAGGAGACTGAAGTAGAAAATTTCCTGTTCTAATTTGTTAGCAAAATGTCTTTGAAAATGTAGGATTTTATTTCCTAGGCATCTAAAAAGTCAATACATTTAACAACAATAAACAAGACTCCATTAAGAATTACTAGCAGGATCACTGATACCTACTGTACTATACACTGTTTATTTTTCACTGTTTCCTCTTCTAAAATGGAAGCTATCTTATTTTTTTCTAAACCTAGATAATGCTGAGCATATAATACACACTCAGTAAGTATTTACTATATAATTAATTTTAAAAATAACTTAAATAGCCCTGGCTGGTGTGGCTCAGAGGACTGAGTGCCAGCCTGCAAACCCAAAGGTCGCTGGTTCGATTCCCTGCCAGAGCACATGCCTGGGTGGCAGGCCAAGTTTCCAGTGGAGGGCGCATGAGTGGCAGCCACACACTGATGTTTCTCTTCCTCTTTCTCCCTCCCTTCTCCTCCCTCTAAAGCTAAATAAATAAAATCTTAAAAAAAAGAATTTTAAAAATAACTTAAATAATTGATATTCCATCCCTTTTCTACACAAGTGTTTGAATAAGAAAGAAATCAAAATCTAAAAGTCATCCATGATCATCATCATCTTCAATAAGCTGGAATAGATTAAATTTAGAGTACTAGCATTATCACCACAGATTCTGAGTATTTTAGGAAAAACAATCAAGATTTTGTCACGAGATAAATCTCACCTGCAACAGTAATACAAAGTGTTTACTTGCAAAATTCCGATTCTGTAGTCCACAGCATCCTAAGCATAAAATAGCCAGATTTCTTACTACAGGATGGACACTTATTATTCCAGGAAGAATCTGAAACGAATCAGAAATTACAACAATTTTTACAGGGACAAGAAATTTACAACAGTGTATTAAAAACAGGGTCCAAATAATTTCTGAATGTTTTATAGATCTACATTTCTGTATTGTCTACTAACTCGAAGAAGTCCACTTTCAGTTGAAAAGGTAAATATTAAATTGCTACAACAGAAGACTACAGCCAGAGTGAGAGTCTGATCATGAGACACCTCCCCTGCTAACACTTCCTCAGCGGCTCCCCAGCGCTCACAGGTCAGAGATGAGACCCTTTCAGTGTGACACAGAACGTGTCTGGCTGCGCCCCCTCTCCCAGAAGCACCCCACGTCATTCATGCTGCCCCCGCTTTCTGTCGGTTCGGCCGGTCTGACTGTGATGGCTCCCAGTCAGTGCTGCCCAGTGGAAATCCAATGCAAGCCACTTACATCATTTTTAATTTTCTAGGGGCCACATTAAAGTAAAAGCATGTAATACTAACTTTAGTATGTTTTATTTACCTAATATAACCCAAATGTTATCATGAATCATGTACTCAATATTTAAACACTAAGATAATTTACAATCTGTGGTTTGTACTAAGTCTTCAAAACCCGATGTATTTTCACACTTCCAGCACATCTCAGTTTGGTCGAATTTTTAACAGGCCCATGTGGCTAGTGGCTGCTGTATTGGAGAGCAGGTCTAGAACATTCTTTCCTCCTCCTTCACGTAGTTAATGTCTACTCAAATATCAGATCAAGGTCACTGTCCATGAACACATCAAATTCCACTACTGTAAGCTCACACATGATTACACAGTTCTTACTCACAGCAATTATCAGTGGCATCAGCGTCCACTTCTTACCTGACTGCTGTCTCCCTCGCCTGACCAGAAGGCCCGTGAGTGCAGTCTATGCATGTTTTGTATGCCCTGTATACACTATCCCTAGTATTTAGTACACAGTAGACAGACAATAAGTATTCGTTCAATTAATTTATAACATCTACTTAAAGAATAGTAGTTTCATAAAAACATTTTAACTCCTTTATCCAAATATTTTACTCACTTACACCCCTCTATAGTCTCTTTCAACCTTTAAACACAGGTACTTTTTATACACCTAAAATCATCGTGACCATTCAATTCTGTGTCACCTTCCATCGACACTGTAAGTTTTCCCACTACAATGGAGATTACCCATAAAGAGTTACTTCAGTAAAAAGTCTTTTAAACATATGGTAATAAACAAACTCCTCTCACATTGCTCACAATGTGTCTTTTCATACTTTCATTATATAGCAAGATTCCAGTACTTAAATATTCCTGTATTATTTCCTTACTACTCAAAGAACAGAGAGAGTCTGCATCTCTTCCAGCATATTTTTTTTTCAAAATTTTTAAAGGAATCACTATCTACCAGGTCCTTTATATGAATTATCTTAATTTAATCCTCACAATATGATTGCAGCCACTGAATTTTTTTTACCATTGGTATTTTTCAGACATTTAAAAGAGTCATCTTTTCATTGTTCTGACCCCGAGGAATCTATTACTTATGAAAGGAGGGTGGAGTGCACTAACATAAGCCTAAAAGGCCACCAACACACCAAAGAGTCCACGATGCCATTCACGGTCGCACTGAGCCCTGTCGAGGTGGACATGCACTTCAGCAGTTCGTAGCACAAGACGAGACACTTCTGCAGTGTCTCAGCATCATCCTGAAATGACACACACAACATTCAGCATTAGTAAGAACACCTTCCGCCCGTTCCTGAAGTGTTTGCCTTCTCAGGGTTTTTTTTTACTGTATGTTTTCCATTACCATGTACACCCCCCAGACCCCCTTGCTTTTCCTAGGCACGGCGCCTCTCTGACACAACCCGGGCCATCACATCCAGCCACGTGCCTTCGTGCGCCGTGTGAGCTAGCCCGGCGGCGATCTGAGTTTCGGATTCTTACACACAACTGCTGGCAGACATTTCCTCCTCCGCGTTCCACAGGCTTCTGGAACTCCAAATGCCCAAAAGGGGGCCAACTCACCATCACCCAAGTCCCTCCTCCTCGAGTGCTAGCTCCATAGTATCACTGTCATCTACCCAGCCGCCCAAACCAAAACACTAGCATACATTCTTGACCCGCTCTTCTCCCTCTTACTAATCCCTAAATACTTCTCCAATCCACCACTTCTTTCTGCATCCCCACCATCGCCTCATCCAGACTGCAACCCCTGCAAGCCCACGGCACTCTGAGTCTGCTGGCAAGTGTGCCTGCCTAGGCTGTAACACCCTGCAGTCCACGTCCTGAACGACAGCGATCTTCCTAAGACATCAAACTCATCCATCCTACTACCACTTCAACCCTTCAGTGCTTCGCCATGATTCTTGGGTAGCACGCATTTTTAATTATTGCCTAAACAAGGCCTTGCATGAACTGACCCCTAATTCCCATCCCCAAATTTCTCTTACCTCTCCCCCTCAATTCTCTGGACATGTGGACCTGAAGTTTTTAAACACAAGATGCTCTTTCACTTCTGAGCCTTCACACACATCACTCTGTCTGCCTACAACATCCCCTTACTGATTCACTGCAGAGACAACACACGGTGAACTAAAAGCACAAATCTAAAGCCACCTGCCTGGGTTTGAGTTCTGCCTCCACCATTAACCATCCGTGTGGCTCTGGACGAGTGACCTGCCCTCTATAATGTGAGAATAACAGCAACAACATCATAAAGGTTATCATGAGAATCAAATGCATTCACACCTGTGAAGTGCTTAAAGCGGTGACTACCAGAGCAAAAGCATCCTGCTTATATGATTTTTATTCAAATCACAAGTTAAAACATTTTTTCCTCTGGGGAAGCCCATAACATCCCTGGGTTAGACGGGTAAGAGGGAAAACCACTGCACTGGGCATGAAACCCCTGGACCCTCCTGACCACAGCATGTATTAGGCTATGCTGTGTGTAATCCTGAACTAGGGAAAATGGGTGCGTAAACTGTCAAAGCAAGTCAGGTTACACAGATGATATTAACCATGGGAGACTACTTTTGTTAATATTTCCTAACTTGGACCTGCATTTTATATGGTTTTTCAGTTTGTGATACAATATATGTTTTCATTTTAAATTTGCTCCTCAAATTTGAGAGCCTATAATGACCCACAGACTTTGTTAAACAAAAGAAACAAGCTATTAGCTAGGAAAATAAAATGCAGCATAGTCACTAGGAAGGTGGGGGGTGCGAGGGGCTGTCTGCGGCTAAGTGCTCTGGGACACGGCTTACAGAACACTCTGGTACGCTAACTCCTTCCTAGCCAGCACGGCCTCCTGAGGACACACTAATCGGCACTTCCCAGACCAAAAGTGCACTAATAAATGACGTTTACTACAAAAGGTAAGATCCTAAAAGACCTCCTGAATTAAGTTACTATCACATAGCACAGTAATTGAGACCATTCTATCTTATGGTTAAAATAAGACTAGTTTGTCCAATGCTACTAAAAGTTGAAAAAGGACTGCTGAAACTTAGCTTTAAATGTTGCTAGATACAAAAGTTTACTATTTCACTGAAAACCAAGCTACTTAGCTTTTTCTAAACAAAAGTAGAGTCACACACCAGGTAAGGTTCGGTCGGCGATGGGCCATGTGTACCCCAGGGGTCCCCTCAGATTGTAGTGGATTATAAGCAAAGTTTGTCTGTGAGGTGGAAAGAAAAGGCTGGACCTGACTAGGTGGTGAACTTACTGCTTGCTCGGGGTGGTTTCAGAGGCTCAGCAGGCCATCTACTCACTGCGCACCAGCCAGTGGCTGGGCCAGGGCTGGGCAGGGAGCGGGGGAGAAGCCTGGGGAGGAGGGGGCCTGGGGGCCAGCCCCCACCTGCACACACAGGCGCACGTGCGGCACAAGCACGCCCGTGCACTAGCTCCCTTCCCCTCTTTAGCTCCTTTCCCTCCAGGCCTGTTTCTGTCTGGCTCTCTTGCTCGCTCGCTCTCCATCCCTCCTCCCTTTTATTACTTCTGGTCTCAAGCTTTATCTCTGCCTCTTTCAGTATCTGCCCTGCCCTTGTCTTCATTCCCTCACTCCCTTCTTTTGAGGTGCACTCTCCCTCAGGTGGCGCCTCCCTCCACTGCCCCCGCCCCCCAAACATGTGCGTGAGCACACACACACTTTATCGTTTACGCTGTATTTCCACTGTACCCTCACCATGTTTAGATGTGCCAGTGCTGACCACTGTATCAGCACTGTCTGCAGTTTCCAGTGCAGCCCCGTGCTGCACGGGCTTGTGGCGTAGGAGCCATGGGCTGTCCCCCACCGCCTGGGTGTGCAGCAGGCCATGCCATCTAGGTGTGTGTGAGTGAGATTTGCACAAGGGCAAAATCACACATTTCTCAGAATGTATCCCTGTTACATGATGAGTGCCTCGGGTGAGCTTTAAGATGCATGTGTAAAACGGTGTGGTTACCACTGGCATTCTTTCCCCACCAGCGGAAAGGTATGAGCCTTCCACAAACAAGGAAAAGTTAAGTAAACAGGTGCCTTTTCCTTCCCTGAACCATTCAAGACAAACAAATAGACAAAATGACCCAACCAGAAGGAAACCACTGGAAGGCAAAGACGACTTTGGATCCCAGGGATTCGCACTGAACAGAGCGGATAAACCCTTAGCTACCATGATCACAGTTAATCAAAGCCTTTCAAAGCTCGAAGCAGAAAGGATGAAGGGGGCAAAAAATAGTTCCTACTAATTCATAGTGCTGTTAAAAATCCCTCCACAGTGAATGTATTCCAGCAGCTTTCTGGGCTAAGAGAACAAGGTTTAGTTGAGATAAACAACAGCTGAAACTTGGTATGAAGAAGTTATCTACACCTTCTCTCCATGGACTTCTTTAATTTCAAGCTGCTCTGTCTCTTTCAATAGGTTTGCTCTGGCATCTTCTAATGCTTTTATTTCTTCTTTTAATTCTGAAGCTTGATTAAAATCCTGTAAGGCAATGCAATTTTCCAACGCTTCTTTTGCCTCAATAAGTTTAACTTTTATTTCAGCCATCTAGGGAAGATATAAATTGAAAGAAAGATATAAACAAACAAAACTATTAATGCGAAAACCTGCAGCAAACTGAGAAGTACAATTTAACATCTCGGCGTCCCAGAAGCTCACCAGTCGGGCACGGACAAAGCCGTGGTCCTCCCGAAACAGATGCCTGCCAATCTTTCAGACCGACACAGTCTGGCACCGTTTTAGATACTCTCACAGTTGAACAGTTACCAGTACTCTGAGCCTATGAGAACAATTCTGAACATGCACAGCAAGAGGGAATACACGACTTGGACGACCACACGAGATTCAGGTATTTCTTTAGTTTAGAAGAGACTTACCTTGAGTTCTTTCTTTCTTGCATCAGCTGGATCATTTTTAACAGCCTCAGTAACAATGGGTGCCCGAAGCTCTGAAATAATTTCTGAAACCTGATGAGTAAAGTTACAGTTCAGAGTACATACTTTAATACATGTTCTATGTCAGAAAGTGACATCAAACTGCTACATAAAACTCCAAGTAGCATCCCCAGTCTCATGAAAAACAGAGCGAAAGAGACAAGTAAAAAGGGGACACATTCTCTTTGCTCGACAATTTTACAAAAACATGACCAAACAATGTATCTTGACTAAAAACTCTAAGATTATGGGAAGGTAGCAGGCACATCGATACTGAAGAGAAGTTTTCCTCTCTGCCTACAATCTGCACCTCCCTCCCTTGTTCAGATCCACGGGGGCCAAACATAAGAGACAGAACCCTCATTTATTGTTCCTTTGGATACACGATGTGTAAATAATGGCAGCACAACTGAAGACCTTCCTTTCAGAGCCACGAGAGCAGGCAGATTCAAGAAGAGACTGTGCCCCAAAGGAGGGTGCTCACGCAGATACTGGGTAACCACTCACGAGGAAGGCTGTAGGAGGGGGTTATGGGCAAGTGGAGGGACTGGAACAGACAACCTCTGGATTAACTTACAACAACCCTACGATGGTATGGTTTTATGAAAAGTAATGATACAGGTCTGTCTTTTCTGAGGACCCCAGAGAGAGTAACACTTGGCCACAGTAATATTATAGTACATTTATTTCTGTATTTACAAAGCAGTTTATGGACATTATTCCATTGAACAATGAAAGGTAGCTTTTATTGTTATTCTTATTTTGCAGACAAGTAAAAAAAAATCAAAATTAAATAACTTGCCCTAAATCACAAAGCCATTAGGTGCCAAGGGGGATTTGAACTCAGGTATGTATGACTTGGGCCAGGTCTCACTCTACCACCCAATGCCCGCTGCCACCTCTTCCCTAACCTGCCCCATTTCCAAATGATACAATGGAAGTATGCCAAGAGTGGGTGATTCTTTCTTAATCATAGATGATTCTTTTTTTATATTATCCTGTCAATTGAGTTTATTCTGTTTTAATAGTTTATTTTTTATTAAATTTTGTTTTCCATCACCATTTATCGCCCCATTCGCTCTTCCACCCCCCGCACTCCCTCCTGCAATCGCCACGCTGCTATCCGCACCCATGAGTTCTTAGGAGGAGATATTTTTTGGAATATGTGTGCGTGTGAGAGATTGGGATTGAAGCCTAACAACCTGATAGAGAGACAATATTAAAACAAAGGCAGTTAAAGATAAAGCGGAAAGTATGGAAAAGAAACTAAGACAATCCTCACTCACTGCCCGACCATGAAGAAAATCACTCACAATTTGTGTTCTCTTGTTATCGTCCACAATGATGTGGAGCAGCCTCTCCACGAGAAAAGAAACCAGGGGCATCGGGGTTGTGGGCAGAGTGAGAGTCTCCTGTAGGATCGCCAGCAGTCGTTTCCTGCGTGCAAAACAGACCGTCTCAACCAAGACGCGACAGTGGAAACGCGTGTCAGCTCTAGCGTTTCACCTGTTCCGCAGACAACACACGTTTGTCTCGGTTCTTTTCTATATTTATCACTTTAGGTGCAAAAATATGTGTACAGACTTTAGATCAAAAATTCATGTTCTAGAAAAAAATAATTTTTATAAATCATCGTATAATCTTTCACAAATTAACATGAAGTGACAAAATACCAGAAGTGAATCAAATGTCTTAGATAGTATTACTAGTCCTCTGTCACAAAGATAGATTTTTAAGCATAAACCTGCAATTTCATTGATTTGTTACGAAGAAAATGAATTAAGACCTCATATATTTTATATTTTATTCACACACACACTCACATATATGGGAAGAAGGAAGGAAAGGGATATTTTCCGTCATATATCACACACATAAGAAGAGAGAGTACTTTTTATACCATGTGAGAAAGCTATGCCGGTTTGTAGTCGTGAGCATGCAAAACAGAGTTTATTCTTCTATTACTTGTTACTGTATTGTTTTCTGCGCAAACCTCTTGCTCATCCCTGTATATTTAATTATGTGGTAACAAGACTGTATTTCAATATAGGATTGGAAGAACAAATAAGAACTAAGGTTAACATTCAGACATACCTTCCTCCTTCCTCACTGGTATCCAAACACTTGATAATTAGAATCAGTTGCTGGCCTATGAACTCTTTTGTCATCAAATGTCCAAAGAAGGCAAAATCACTTCTCTGTTCATCATTAGCAACTGGAATGCTCTGAATATAACTAAAACAAGAAGAATTAATAAAGTATAGAATGTGTTAAGAAACATTAAATAGCTCCCCGTGAGGTCAGGAAAGGTTTTTTCTTTCTTCAGTTCACATTAACATAAATACATGGATGTTTATACCACATGACACTAATTTGGTCTCTAAGAGTAAATTCTCCACTATTGTCATGAACTTTTCTGTAAAGAAACTTATTGACTTAAGTCAAAAGAATTTGGCAAATGTATTTTCATTGAAGATTCAAATTTCCTATGGGAAATCTTCAAAAGGTACAAATCTATATCTTTCAAACTGATAATTATTTCATTGTCACTAGTATTCTTATATTTCTTTATTTTTCTATTCGAGTTGATATTCTATATTATTTAATATTAATATATGTCACTAGTATTCTCAATTATAAAGTTCTGAATCTCTTCTCCAAAATCCAATTTCATAAAGAGCTAGTTTTCCATCATCATCCCTAATTAACCATCATTTTGTTTAAAAGAATAGTAGTGCCCTGGCCAGGTGGCCCAGTTAGTTGGAGCATGAACCCAGCCATACACCAAAAGGTAGTGGTTTTGATTTCCAGTCAAGGCACATAGTTAGGCTACGGGTTCAATTCCCGGTCAGAACACATACAGGAGGCAATGAATCAGTATTTCTCTGTCATATCAATGTTGCTCTTTCACACTGATGTTTCTCTCTGTGTGTCTCTCCTCCTTCCTTCCTTCCTCTCTCTCTAAAATAAACATATCCTAGGGTAAGGATTAAAAAATTTTAAAATAGTAGTAGTAATAGGAATGATACAAGTAATCCATGAATACAGTGACCTTTTAAAAAAACATAAAAACATAGACCACTTCATGATTTTGTATTGTCCTTGTTTAGGGGCCCTACTAATCTTTGTATTGTTCTTATTTTAGTGTAAGTACTACTGAACAGCACCATCAACCGTCCTTGTATTCCTACTATCACCGCCCAAATTAAAACCTTTCACAGTCCTCACCTGGAAAATATTCAATAGCCTACAGAAGATCTTCCTTTTGTGAATGTGTGTGACAGGAGAGCTACTTAAAAGAAGAATTAAGAATTTAAGTACAAACAACTAAGTGCCTTTGGGTTGGAGTATGAAAAACAACAATCGGGATGAAAAATGTCATTTTTAAAATGTCAACAAAAATCAAGCTACAGAAACTGCAGAATTGTGTACAATGAATAAATTCATTCATCTCATAAATCTCTGATCATGAGATTAGGACCTCTAAGGGCACCAGCCACCCTTTGGGCTCTAGCAGGAAACTAAAGGAAAGCTACAAAATGAATTTTTATCAAAATCAACAGATGAGTAGAGTTACTAATTTCTAATAGGCTAAAAATCTTTCATTCATCTCTGAATCCCTCCCTACTTTACCCCAGCTTTAGCATAATGCATAGCATCAAAGAGTAGTTCTTTTCATTAATATGGAACAAACCGTGAACTGTATAAATGTAACTTAAAAGGGAACCACCAATTTTAATCACCATAAAATCATCTTTTTAACCAATTTAAAAGATATTCATTATAATGAAGTGATCACTCATTTAATATTCCTGATTCTTCAGATAACAGGAAATTGTTTCGTACCAGAATTCTGAGTCACTAACTCTTCCCACTACAAAATGCGTAAAATACATTTTTGAGATTATCATGAAAGAATTTTTCCCTTTAATTTTGTTTCTGTATATGAGAACAATCCTATCTAGTAACACTGCTCCAAAAAGAAAATCATTCTATTTCTTAAGTATTCTTTAAATAATAATTAAAATGCAACCTTTTAAGTTTTCCTCTCTACAAATGAAAAAACCAAGTTGACTGAAGTTATTTCAAAACTCGCAGATTAAGTGACAAAAGAAATATAAGAATAAGGAATCAAACTCTTTATATGTCAATATTAACTAAGAATTAATCAATTTGTGAAGTGGTCCTTGAGGAGAGTTTCCCCTCTATGTTATTTAAACACTCAACATATCCTCATATTTTTATATCTTCTCCATCTTCTGTGAGCATTTATCACTTTTACACTAATACATATCACTAAGCAATGTATCAAATTCATTCTTTGAAAATATTTCAACATGATCCAAACAGCATTATACTGAATACTCTAATTAAACGTTAAAACCTGAAATAATTACTATTAAAACACTCAGTAGATTCACACATGCTTTTCATGATGTTATTATGACCTTAAGCTATGAGTTTCCATATTCACTCACAGTTAAGAAATTTATCCTGGATTTAATATTTTGCATATGAAATTCAAATGCATTTATAGCTTTGCTCCCTAACTTATATGTGAAACTCTAATAAGCAAAATCAGAATAGTATATTTACAACAAAGAAAATTCAGGACCATAATTCATATTATAGGCAAGCTTTTATAAATATACCGAAAGCAGGATTAAAAATTGACACACTAATTATCTATTGTAATGTATATAATCTTTGGCCCAGCAATTCCGCTTCTGGGAATCAACCCCACAAAATCCCAAACATACAAAAAAAGTACAAGAAAGTTTTACACAGCTTTAATATCAGTGAAAATTGTAAACAAAATGCCCACCAACAGGAATAAATTAAATGATACCACCACACTATGGAATAATATGCTGTTGTTAAGGCTGTGACAGATTTATATACACCAACATGTAATGATCTCAAACATCAGTAGTTAAAAAATATCTGTATAGTGTGCTACATCTGAAAAAGCATTTCTGCATTCAGTACCTGTATATGTAAACGCAGAGGAAGGCATGAAAGTATACACCCCAAATTGTTTAGCTGTTACCTCCAAGGAAATCAATGAAATCGAGGAATCAGAAGGTAAAAGAGGGAATTCACATTTTTATTCTATATACATCTGTATTGGAATTTTGATAAGAATGCATTTGTGTTTCACTTATATAATTTTAAAGTGAAATTGGTAAAATTTAGAGCAATTCAAGCAACTGTTTTTAAAAGTCAATTTTGAAAAAAAAATTTTAAACAACAAAAAGCCAAATGGTACCATCTTTAATTAAAACTAGAACTGGCCACCACACCCACCCTGTCGGTTGGAAGACTGTGGCCCACGCACCAGATCCAGCCTACTGCTTGTTTCTCTGCAGCTGGCAGGCTAAGCTTTGTACATTTTTAAATAGTAGTTTAAAATAAGTATCTATATGAGAAATATGTACATGTGTAAATATACACATGTGCAATATTAAACAAAATTCAAATTTTAGCGTCAATAAAAGTCTTATCAACAGTCACACTTAGGCATTAAATATTGTCGCTGGCTATTTCTGCATTGCCACAGGAGAACTGCTTCATTGTGACAAAGACAGTGTAGCCGGCATACTCTACAATATTTACTATCTGGCACTCAGAAAAAGTTTGCCAAACACTTTCAGAGTAAGACATCATCACCTTTATGGAGAAATGTGTGACAGTTCTCAGGAAATGTCCGCAAACACACTGACTTTACTCTCTCTCCAGAAAGACTCAATACACATACCTGTTTACCTCTGCCTGTCCAGAAACACGGTTTTCAACTTATTCCCAACCAGCCTGTCTTTGAGGGAGGAGGCTGGGAGACCGACGCAGGGAGCAACCCGAGTAGGTTCCAAACCGAAGCAAAAAACTGTACCTCAGTAAATACTCGGCGTACACCACGGGCTCTGGCAAAATCTGCTCCAAAAATTCTTCGCCTTCATCTCCTTTCGACTTCAAATACTCACAAAGGGCACGCCAGTACAGAGCAATTTCAGGAGTCAGTGTGTCTATTGGAATCAATTTCCTTCATTTGACAGGGAGAAAAAAAGGGACAGCATGGTCTCAATATGCAGCTGAAAATTTGTACTAAACAAAAATGGAAATGAGAAGCAAACTAGATTTGCAATCACCAATCTTTTAAAAACTGCAAAGTCATTAAGTTATCCACAAAAAAAGAATGAAAACAATTTAGACCAAAAAAATTAATCGAAGGAGCAAACATACTATGGGGATGCATGCTGTTGAACTTTCCACAGTAGGCTAATGCAAAAATCAAAGTAACAAAATTAAAAAGAAAAGCAGCTGAAGTAGTCCATGTAAAGAACTGAGTTCTTACACAAGGGAGAAAAGAGAAAAAATGACAACCACCTGAGTAAAAACAAAGAGGGGCAGATAAACAGTATGATACAATCTAAAGGAGTGGGAGGAAGAAACGAACCTTCATTACAGAAGTTCATCAGTGTCACATTTCAATACCGTTCAAATTATAACGAATACCTTGCATACCTGTCATCGTCATTTTTACAGATTTCTGCCAGTTCGTTAAGCGGAGTCACTGAAAATAAGGCATGGAGAACAGAGACTGCCACTTCGGACGAATTTTCCACATCCAGCCGATGCAGCAACTCTAAAATATTTCCTTCCGTGAAGCGGAGCCAGCCTTGGAGAAGATGCTTCTGCGTTGCCTGCTTCACAGCCTCTGTTGAGTCATTTGAAACACGGGTAAACAGAGGCTTTCTCCAGCTTCCACTTCCGGTACTTTGTCCATTTTCATTAATTTACCAGATCAGTCTTAACATAAAGTTGATTTTTACAATAGAAATGGAAAGAGACTAAGAGGCAGAACAAAGCATACTAACGAAATAATAGAAGTACAATAATATTGCAAAAATCACTGCGATGCTCATTTCCAAATAAAAATGGAAAAGGCCAGAAGTAAATACACAACCACTACCACAACCCTGCATTTCTCCTCTAGGTTCAGCGAGCTCCGGGTCTCAGTCTAGATGCACAATGTAGACTGCATAGCGCCTGTTATTTCCCTTGTTGGCCGATTCATCTATTACACGAGATGCTATTTGTACTAGTGATTCACGCAAGCATTTATGACTGAACGAACTTTATCCTTAGTTTTTAGTCATCCTAATCACTGACCCTGTGACAACTAATGTTCTCAAACTGAGCTTTTCTTGCTGCAGCAAAATTAATCCATTTTAGCCTTCTAATAGGGACTGGAAATTTAAACTAGCTCGGGGTGTCAAACTCATTTTCACTGGGGGCCACATCAGCCTTGCAGTTGCCTTCAAAGGCCCGAATGTAATTTTAGGACTGTATACATGTAACTAACTACTCCTTTTAACAGTTCATCGAGAGCTCTGTACTGCCACCTGATAGAAACAAGCTGCCCGGCTGGATAAAACGAGGTGGAGGGCCGGATTCGGCCAGCATGCCTTGTGTTCGCCAGCTGTAAACTAGATCATTCCTCATCATTCTTGTAAGCAGATGCTCTAGTTTTCACATAAGAGGAAAAAGCTAAGAAAACTACACGAGTATGGCCATTCCTGATTGCCGTTTCCAACGCACAAAACATATTCATAGCAAGATATACAAGGGGGGACCCAAAAAACCGGAACTTCTTTATAAGAAATTCTGTATCTATTCTTATATGTTTAAACTTCAGTCACCTTCAAAGTACTCTCCATTTGATACAACACAACCATCAAGATGTTTTCCCACTGCTCAAAAGTTTTTAAACTCGTCAACTTTGATGCCTCTTAATGCTTCTGCCTTATATTTTGTTTGTTTCACCTCTTCCACATTGGCAAAATGTTTCCCTCTGAGGCCTTTTTTCATCCAGGGAAACAAAAAAAGAGTCGCTAGGGATGAGGTCAGGTCAATAGGGAAGGTGGGGCACAGTGGTCATGCTGTTTGGTGGTCAAAAACTGCTCCACATTCAGCGTGGTGTGGGCAGGTGTGCTCCTAAATCACCCATCACAAAATGGGCAAATGTGTTGGAATGGTCTTCGGAAAAAAAAAAATTCACTAAAGCTGAACACAGCCTCTCACAACAACACCAGCTGGTACACTGATACAGGTGGGTTCCTAGAACACTCACCTAGTGGGGGAAGCCTGTACAACAAAGGCCTCGCCCTCCAGAAGATAATTCGTTTTTGGGGAGAGCTCCCCTTTACACAAAGGAATAGATAGCACTTTAATAAAAGAGTGAGTGCTAAAAAAGAGAGCATGCCCTACTTCTAATATAAATTAGCTCCGTAGCTGTAAGCTAGTTTCTCCATTTGTAAAATTCAGGAGAACTGAAGCAAACTCTGCTCCTTCTAAGGATAAAGATCTTTAACTTTAGGAAATGTTTTTCTATATAATACACCAAGATAAATTTCTATGGGCTGTGGAAATAATAGGCTTACTTGACTTAATTTAGGACACCTGTTTCCTAAATCTTTTTACGTCTGAACTCAAAAAAGACGAAAGTTTTGTACATAAAGTTGTCTATCTTACCTGATCTGTCATTTAGACCTTGTTGAAGGAGCATTACTCTCTGAGCGATGGACATAGTTCTCATATGAACCTTTTCAGCTAAAACCTTAAAGAGATGATAATAATAATAAAAAGATGGTCATTAAACTCAACATAGTTTACATATTTCATAATAAAGAAAATTATCCAGAATCTCCAAAAACTTAATATCTGGTAACATATTAAATTACCTATGCTCTCCATACGTACAAATCTCAATTAATGAAATCATTATTAAAGTGTTTTAAGAATATGGCTTTTTTACTTTAAAGGATATACCTACACAAAATATTGAACTTATTTACCTGATAAGCCTGCTTTCTAACAGCCACTTTCACATCCCTGGTGCGCCCTACGATTTTTGACAAAGTCTTTGCTGATGGTGCAATACATGATAATACTGCCCGCCTGACTTCTGGATTTGAATCATTTTCAATCATAGTAGCATATGCTAGAAACAGAGCAACATATTTTAGTACACTAAAGAAACATTAGTTCTTTAACCACAGTCATAAGATAGCCCACAATGTGATATTTAAGAGCATCTTTAAAAGGATTTAAAAATGTATCATTTTTGGTCTTATACATTTAATTGTAGCTGAAGATTTTTTTTTCTGCCAACTTCACTTAAAAAGGACAGCAAGGGAAATTACTATGTGGACTGGGCACCAAGGCTGAAACAAAAAACAATAGCACCAAAGATCACGGAAAGCTCATCACTAAGATTACGTGTCTTCTACTCTTCAAAATTTAAAAGATCGTAGCAGGCAGTTTATTTTTATCCCGATATGGCTTTAAAAAGGGCTCATTACTATTTTGATTTATAATGGCTTCTAAAAAAATAATTTCTGGTTTTACTGAAATAAAATCCATTCCTGTACGTTTAAATGTTTATTCAGCTCTGCTTCTCAAGCTTTTCCCAGCTTCATAAACAAACACATGCTGACTAGTAAACGCATGTTTTCTACATTATTATTACATGCATCATCTAACACCAAAAAATATCAACTACCGCCCGTTACCAACATTAATTATAAAGCTCGTTAACAGGAAGAAAGAGAAAAATGAACAGAAGCGCGCCCCAAATACACTTAGGCTATCTTGATGGGCCCAGAGGTAGAGAAAAAAGCGCAGATGATAAAGAGATTGATCATTTTGACATTAGGAATTCTGTCCAACAAGACACCCCAAAAAGTGAAACAATGAGCCACCTGAAATAGGAAGAGATCTACAATCCACATGACCCAAGAATTTCTTTTCATCATAAAGAACCCCAATAAATCAGTAAGATAAACCAACAGAAAAATGGGCAGAACACGTTAACAAGCGTTATATAATAGAAAAAATATAATTGGCTGTTAAATATCCAAAAAGATGCATAATAATGACATACATCACACAACCAGATAAACAAAAAATTTAAAATCTGACAATACCAAACGCTGGGGAGGATATGGATCCATGAAGACTTGTATGCATTTCCCCCGCCCCAATCCTCTCACCCAAGGACATATATTCGCCGATTTTAGACAAAGAGGAAGGGAAGGAGGGGGGTAGGGAGGGGGAGGGAGAGAAACATCCACTGCCTCCCATATGCTCCCCCACCAGGGACTGAACCCACAGCCTCAGCATGTGCCTTGATTGGGAATCCAACTCATGACCTTTTGGTGCAACAGACAATGTTCCAGCCACTGAGCCACACAGGCCAGGGCTACTTGTATGCACTTTTATTGGGAATATTAATTGGTAAACTGTTTTATAGAACACTTGTATCTTACCTAATAAAGCTGAATGCACACAGAAAACCTTTAACCTGTGCACCAGAAACCATTTATAAATTCATAGAAACAACGTTGTTTTTTAAGAGCAAAACACCTGAAAACTAGAAGGTCCATAAGTATTGGCAATCAATTGTATTATGTTCATAAGACAGAATACTACAAAACAGCAAATAAACAGATTAACGTGGATGAATGTTACAGTTAGAAATAATGTTGGGAGCCCAGAAAAATATAACCCATATAGCATGCAAAATGATATGCAAACCTTAACATTAGAGATACATACATGTAGTTAATTAAAACAAAAAGATAAGAGAATTCACCCAAAATCATTATCTCTGCGAGAGTGACGTAACTGGGGTGGGACCTAAGTTAGGCTCCAAAGTTACTGATGAGGCTGTTTTTGACACTTGGGTGGTGTCTCCTTGGGTTTTTTAGAAAATCATTCCCGCCCTGGCTGGCGTAGCTCAGTGGATTGAGCGCGGGCTGCGAACCAGGCATCACAGGTTCGATTCCCAGTCAGGGCACATGCCTAGGTTGCAGGCCATGTCCCCCAGCAACCACACACTGATGTTTCTTTCTCTCTCTCTCTCTCTCTCTCTCTCTCTCTCCCTTCCCTCTCTAAAAATAAATAAAATCTTTTTAAAAAATCCTTTCATATATATAGTTTATAATAAAAAAAATCACCTACTGACAAGTTAACCAAGTCACAAAACTGAAGAAGCATTTAGGCAGCTACACATACCATTAGACACTGAGCAGTCATCATCTTTGGGGTCCTGAAGTCGTGAAAGAGCCAGAACGGCCTGTAACCTGACATTTGGAATTTTATCTTTCAATCTTATAAGCATGGCTTCCTTAATCTTATCAAACAAATCATCATCAATCTGGGCGTTTTCTGGCATATTTCCCAAGAGCTTGTTTATGAGCTGGCACACTCTAAATCTAACTGCATTGCTGTTTGCTTCGTGAGACTGAAATGGAAACAATTGAAATTTAGTTCCCATACCATTACTAAATAATAACATATCATTGGAATTCTACGCTACCTTGATCCACAGGCATGCTAAAAATACATTATACAAAGTATACTAAAAATATATTACACAAAGACTCAAAATATAGAGTCTGAAAAGTTTGCTAAACTACAAGAGCGTATTCATTCCTCTTTGTAGAAACTCTTACTTTGCTTTTAAAACACAGAACTGACTTAAAACAAATGTGAGACCTGGTTTAGAGAGGTCATTAAAAATGTAATGCTGGAGTTATTTGAAAAGTTCATCTTTTAATCTTAACGACAGTTCTAAAATTTCGTATAAAAAGCAGACATTTTCTCACTTACCAGCTGTTTCAATCTCTAAAACATACCAACTCCCACCATGGCCCTTTTAGTGTAGCAAAATTTTCTACAATTACCGCTCCAAAGTTCGAGTTGCCTTAATACCTTTAATAGAAAAGAAAACAAATAATCCAAAATGCCACCGCATTCCTCTTCATCCTCCTCCTCCTCCTCATCTGACTGGTGAAATGACGTCACGAACTTCGCTGCAAATTCTATTACCCTCTCCACGGCTGGTTCACGTTTGTAGACCACCATAGCATACTTAAGGTAATGCAGGAATTCCTCGTGGAAAACTGTTTTATCCTCCATCTGAAAGGCAAAAGAGACCCTTCACAAGCTGCACTGACCAAATCCTTATTTTCCCAACGCGCCCCTAAGGCTGCTGAAAGCCTCGGTCGTAACTCAAATTGAAGTCATAGTATAGTAAACCCTGACCTATCCAAACCATCAAAAGGGAAACCTGCACAAATTTCTCTCCAGAGAGATTTACTGCCCGCAGTGGGAAGACAACCGTGAATTTTGGCAATGAAACGATTCCCTTTTCCCTCCAATATCCCTCAATTCTCAATAT
Source organism: Tonatia bakeri (assembly GCA_004024845.1). NCBI lineage: Eukaryota > Metazoa > Chordata > Mammalia > Chiroptera > Phyllostomidae > Tonatia > Tonatia bakeri. The sequence continues at coordinate 81,898 of PVIA01005916.1, forward strand.
GCCTTGGTACCAGGTTAGTAAATATATGCTTCGTGAACCCAAGATCAGCAGTGGCTTCAATGTTTTATCATATTTAGCCTTACTATTGCACAGAAACATCCTTTTGATAGAACGTTCACATCCTGTCTCAGATCTTTCAAGTCCTATTATTTATGTTGACTTACAATTTTTCTTGGACCTCAAGATAATTTATGTCTTCGAAATTCATTGTTCTATTCTTCCCACGCCTCCACTCAAGACAAACAAAACAAACAGAGTAAGCAGAGCCAGGTCCTAATAATTCATTTGCTATTTGGTGATTCGATTCCATTTAACCATGGGGAGCGGTGAGAGTAGGTTGACTGACGGTCGGCGTTTCCGACAGGACCGGAGGGACAACCGCTGAAGCAGAACACCCAAGATCCACCCTGAGGCCCAACAGTGGGTGCCCGGTCGCCTTGGAGACAGTTCTCTCCAAGTGCACCGTCTACTAAGGAGTAACGGTCCGCGCCGGAGGCCGTTGTGGAGCGACGGGTTGCCCGGAGATCTCCCCCCAAGTTGCCGCGTCGGGAGGTTTAAGGAGGTTGGGCTCGCGGGGCGACGAGTGTGGAGGGTCTCGGGAGGGCGAGAGGCAGCAGCAGCCAGAGGCTTCAGGACCCGGCGCGCTTACCGTGCGATAGGTGCGGCTCAGCGCCACCACTAGCTTCGCCTGGTTCTGGCGCGCCTGTTGCGCCAGCTTGAAGGCCTCCTTAATCGGCAGCAGCTTCTTCTCTGCCCCCATGGTGGCGCGACTCCGCGGGGACGAGCCTAGTCCGCGATCGGCAGCAGCGAGACCAACAGGCCACAAGGTTAATTTCCAGCCCCTCCGACTACGTTCTGCCGGCCACTCAGCGCCCAGGGCGTGGTTACCGCCTGAGTGTTTAAATAACTCCCGCGGGAGAAGGAATTACCGCGAGACTTCCGCGATAGCGTTGGAAGACGAGAGCGGGAAGAAATAGATCCACCCACCTCGCACGCAGCGGTGTGGGCGCATGCGCTTAGAGTTTAGCCAGCCGTTTTCCGGTGGAAAGTGGCACTTCTAAGAGGAGGGCGTCGTTCGCCTGCCCGGAAGTGGTCCCGGGTGAGAAGGCGAACGAAGTGGCAGTGAGATTGTCGGGACAGAGTGGCGTTAGGCCTAGGCTGGTCGCGTGGCTAGGCGTGCGTCGAGAAGGGAGAAAGATCCTCCACGGGTGAGAACAGGGAATCTGCTGTAGGGGAGGAGGGGCTTGTTTGGGGATCCTTCGAGAAGGGAAAGATAAGGGGTAATGGACGGCGAGGCCGCGCGGCCTGGCTCCTGCTGAGAAGGGAGATGCGGAGGGGTCCGCCGAGCGGGCCATTGCGCGGTCAGCTGATGGCCGTGGGCCGCTGCCTTTCCGAGCCCCGGGCCTTCGGTGGAGGAAGGCGGCGAGCGGGGGAGGCCCTCCGGAGCGGCTGCGGGGAGCGGCGCCGAGTGCTTGGGAGGACAGCTTACTCGGGATGCGCCGGCCGTCGAGGCCTGGTCTGCAGGGGTGCGCCGCGGCGGGGAACGGGAGAACGGCAGCGTTCGGCGTAGCGGTTAGATAAAGAAGTTTCGAGGGCCTTCGAGCAGAAACTAAGCCTAAACTTTTTTTTTTTTAATGGGATTCTGTCAGGTCAAAATGAGCCAGCTAAAGAAGTAGATTACAGAGCCGCCCGTACATCTTTTTCTTTTAAAATCACCTTCCCTTCCCAGTAGTAGTGGATTTCCTGAATTTACTGTTAGTTTTCATGTATTAACGATATATAAATTTATCTCTGCATAAGTACATTATACCGCTTTCGTGTTCTAATATGAATATTCGAATATGCCACTTCCTTTCTGCAATCAATATTGTTTTTAAGGTTTGTTCGTACTGATGCTTGCATAATAATAACTTAACATCTACGGACGCTCGTGTGCCAGACACTGGTCCGAGCAGTTTACTTCTCTTAATCTTTAGAAACAAGCCCCGTGAGGCACCTTCTGTCTCCTTTTAAGGGGAGGACACCGAGGCACAGGTTGCTGTAGTACTCTCTTGCGTGACTATGCCATAATTTATTCATCCATTCTCTTCGTATTCCTAATTCCCGGCACAATATAGGTATTGAAATAACAAAGTAATGACGACGAAAGCATTTTTTAAATTCACGAAGATGTCTAATTTCTGAAAAAGCATTGTAGCGTAATCAGTCGGAGCGAAAGTGTAGAGGCCCAAGAGTGCATGGAGTGTGCTGGTAACATTGGGGATCTCACCACGGTAAAATGCACTGCAGCAGAATGCCTGGAAAGGCGTGGTGCAGAAACCTAGAAAGGGCATTTGGTTTTTAACCACGTATATCCAGAATGTCATTTCAACACGTTATGTCGGTAAAGAAGAAGTTACATTTTCCCCCGAGTCTTTAGAAGAGGTGTTTTACACTAACCAGGGTTGGACTTCTCAGCAGACACAGGGCAGGTGGCCACAGCGCCGCGTAGCACAGAACTATTCTTATTTCGAGAACCTCCGTATGTACCGTTTGTTTTTTTAGGTAAAGTCTTATGGTAAACTAAAAATTAGAACAAACTAATATTTGGGGGCATTTTCATGTTTTGTGGCCTTTAATTGTTCAGCTCTCTTTGTGCCTTAGACGTCTGCCAACTTTGCTGTTTGGCTGTAAAGTTTCTAACAGTATTATTTCCTTTGCTGTGTTTTAGTTGGCTGTCTCACTACAAACCGGATGACTTCATACAGTTTTGTCAGTTACTGAAGGATGAGGCGTCTGGCCACCAGAGGTCAGCCTAACTATATTTTAATGAGGTTTTTGTTTGTTTGTTTTAGGATTAGTAATTTTTTCAGTATTTTTTTAACATTATATAATCTGGAAAAAATTTTTAGAGATTGCAACATGAAAAGATAACCTTTGCAGTAAGAGAAATAATTTGCAAACCATGTATCCCATATATCCCACGTTAATACCCAAAATATATAAGAAACTCATACAACTCAATATCAAAAAAAATTTTTTTTAATGTGAACAAAGGACCTGAAGAGACATTTTTCAAAAAGACGTGTTAATGGCCAACAGGCACATGAAAAGGTGCTCAGCATCACTAATGAGCAGGGAAATACAAGTCAAAACCACACTAAGGAAATACCTCACACCTGCGAGGGTGACTGTTGCAAACAAGTCAAAAGAAAAATGTTGGCAAGGATGTGGAGAAAGGGGAGACCTTGTGCGTGCTGGTAGGAGTGTAAGTTGATACAGGCATTACAGAAAACAGTGTGGCAGTTCCTCAAAAAGTTAGAAATAGAATTACCAAATGATCCAGCATTCTCTTTCTGGGGATGTAGTCAGAGGAAACAAAGTCACCATCTCAAATATACATCTGTACTCCCATGTTTATCTCAGCGTTATTCACAGTAGCCAACATGGAAACAGCCTAAGTGTGCAACAGTGGATAAAAAGGTGAGATACATGCACAATGGGATATGCAGTCTGGTAGAAAGGAGGACATCCTGCGATTTGCAATATGGGTCAACCGGGAGGGCGTTCTGCTGAGTGAAATAAAGGAGACACAGAAAGACAAGTACTGCGTGATCCCACTTACATGTGAAATATAAAAAAATTTAACTCAGTAGCAGAATAGAACAGAAGTTTCCAGTAGCTGAGGTGGGGGGTCAGGGCAGTGGAAGTGGGAAGATGTTGGTCAAAGGTTAACTTTCAGTTTTGAGTAAGTTCTGGAGACTTACTGTACAGCATGTTAATTATAGTTATTAGCACATATTCTTGAAATTTGCTAAGAAAAGATAACAAAACTAAATGTGTGGTGAGGCAGTTTATATCTGAAATTACAGAAAAATTCTTTTTCTGTAATTTATAAATGATACAGGTAAATTACACATGGGAGTATATAGAGTAGGTGTGGTTAATTCACTTTTGTCGGGAAGACTGTGCACGTGGAATGTAGAGGAATAACAGTGATAGGCTCACTCTAGAAATTGCGTATGCTTGCAAAGAGATTTTGTCTTATTTCTTCTTAAGCAGAGTAAGCCTTTTAAACGTGCTTTGACTGACACAGTGCCTGAAATATACTCAATAATCTTGCAGATGGAATTCGGTTGAAATGAGAATAGTAAAAATACAAGAGGACTGAAGAATTAAAAGCCAACAGCTTCTCCTGTCTCAATAAAAGAAAGACCTATGGTATGTTTTGAATTTTCATTTTCAGACTGAACTAGGTAATATCATAAACTTAAAAGTATTTGCATTCGTGTTTCTTATTGAAGCTATAAGCAGTTCTTTTTATATTGCTTTAGTAGCATCATCTTTATTGATTCTGCTTTAAAACATTGTTTAATTTATCTTTGGCCAACATATTACCAAGTCAGTTGAATATAATTTGGAAACTATTTGACTCATAAAAATAGAACATACTTGTATCATTATTTACAGCAGGACTTCATCATTCCCTCATTAATTTTTTCAGAAAACTTGCTAAGCCCCTAATGTGTGCCAGACACAAGTAGGAACTGAATTAAAGAACAGCATAGAAGCTAGAGAAATATTATTCCTCGGAAGACTGTTACTGACATGAGCCATACCATATGACCTTATTCCCACAAACTCAATGTGCAGTTGAAACTGAAGATGTTTACTGACTTCCATTTTGGACATCACTCCTACAGAACGGCATAAATGCGATTGGATATTTTGGGTTTTGCTTTTTTCAGTTAGAGCTGTGCCTTCGGTCCAGACATCCTTCAGTGTATTCTTCTTCTAATGTGCTCAAACCGCATTCGCCTGTCCACCCTTCCAGTCATGGAAACCTAGAATGCTTCTAATTCCTTACCGACAAAAATGAAGAAGCATCAGAATACATGTTGGTGTCACGAGAGTTACTTTGCTGTATGTCCCCGAGAGTAGAATTGCTGGATCATGAGACACGCAGATAGTTTGGCTAAGCAGTGCTGCCAGTTGCTCCTCAGAAAGGTCTGTAATCCCTGGTCCCTAAAGGGGTTCCCTTAGCCTCCTCACTAACACTGAACATTGTCTGGCTTTATAATTTTTTGCCAAACTAATGGACTAATATCACTTTACTCGTATGGTTAATGGCTTGTGGCTTTTCCCTCCTACAAGTTGGATAATTTTGTCCTTTCCCCCATTTCTCTTTTGAGGCTGCTGTTTTCTTGTTGATGGTAAACTTTGTTCCTGATATCTCTAGTTCAGTCAAGAAATTCATTTTGATGTGATTGAATTCATCATTTTTTGGTGGTGTGAGTTACCTTGTAAAAGGTATTTGTGTAATGCATTTTCTAGTCAGTGTTACTGGTACAGAAGTTAAGAGGTTCAAATTCCTGGCTCTTAGCAGTAGATGTATGACCTTGGGCACATACGTAAGCCTTGTGTAAATGGGGACAAAAAAAGTGCCTATGTCATAGGGTTTGTAGGAGGATTTAAAATGAGTTAACATTGATGTAGTTTCTAGAATAGCACTGGGCAAGTAGTAAGTGTTGTGTAAATAAATTAATGAATATGTAGGTGGTTAATCTCAGGTCCGGAAACTTTGTTGAGCTCTTTCATTAGCTCTGCTGGTTTACATGTCAGTCTCTTTTTAAATTGGATGATCTTATCACTTGTAAATTGATGGCTTTATTTCTTTTTTCCAGTTCTTACACCTGTCATTTGTTCTTTATTATAACGTCCAGTAGAACTTTTGGTTCTTTGTCGGTATCATCATAGTTGTCCTCATCTAATTTCATTTTTTTTTTTAAGGGAGTTTATCTAAAGGTTCTCATTTAGGATGATATTTCCTGAGATTTTTGGCTGATAATCCTTACCAAGTTGAGAAAGTAGCTTTCATTTTTTGCTTTCTTTTGTTACTGGGGTGATATATATAGAAATATTCTGAAGTTAAGATATTCTTGCTTTCCTGGGATAAGCTCTACCTGATTATAACATATTTTTCTTTAATACACTGCTAGTCTTGTTGGGTAATATTTGGAATTTTTGCAAGTGAAATGAGCCTATACTTTTGTTATTTGGTTCATATTTAGATTTGGAATTCTTTATTATTCGAATGAAAGAAGAGCTGGTCATTTTATACAAATTTTTATATTTCTGGAAAAGCTTATATAAAATAGCATGAATTTTCTAGGAATTAGTGGAACTCACTTGTAAAACCATAGGGACCTGGTGTTTTTAATAGGAGGTTGTTACCTTTTCATTTTCTTTAGTACTTACTAGTCTGTTCTGTTGAAATTATCTGTTTCTTCCTGTATGAATTTTAGTATTTTATATTCTAGAATTTAGTCATTTCATATGTATTTTCACATTTTAGCATATATTTGGCATGTTTATTTTTAATTTCTTTGTTATTTTTAAATCTTGATAAGTCATATCAGTTTGGTTTTTGTAATATTTTCATAGTATATTTAGCTTTATCCATCTTTTCTACTGCTATTAGTTTCATTTCTGCCTTTATTATTTCCTTCCTGCTTATTTTGCTGCTGCTCTTTTCTGTTATCTTGAATTGAATTCTTAATTTGTGTATATTTAAATTTCGTTGTATTCAAAGCTGTATATTTCTTTTAGGTGCTGGTTTGGTCATGTCCCACAAATTATGCCTTGTGGGAGGTTTATATCATTACTCAGTTCTAATATTTCTTAATATCCTTTGTAATTTCCATTTTAACCCAAGAGTTATGTAGGTCTCAACGTAGGGTTACTTTTAACTAACATTTAATACCTACTTTTATTGTATTGTGATCAGGTGATTTATTCTGAATGAAATACCCTTTGGAATCTAGTTGTATTTCATAACCTAATACATGATCTATTTGTGTGTGCGTGCACTCAGATATCTAGTGTTTGGTATAGAGTTCTGTTTACTTAAATAATACCCAAGGTATATTAATATTTCAACCATTTTTTATACTTTTTGTATCCCTGCTTATATTTCCCCCCTCAATTCTCAGTTGTTATTCAAGAACTTTTGAGTGTATGTTCTCAGGTGCATACCTGGTAAGTACAGCAGGTCTTCAAATAACATCTTGTTCAACATCACTTTCTTATAACATTGATGAGATGGCTTCAGAACTAACTCTTGTTTATATCAAGTAGCTTGTAGTAACACCATTTAGTAGAATGTTGCAGAGCCCATTCGTGATATTAAGTGAGGATTTAAATGTATGTCACTTTATTCAGTTGTTTTTATCAGTATTATTGTCCATCTTTGTCCCGTATATTTTTTGACCTAAGACCTTGTTGTATGTTAAGATTGCTGTCACGGCTTTATTTGGGTCCACAGTGGCCTGACACATCTTTTTTTTATCCTTTTATTTTTTATCTGTCTGTGTCTTTTGCTTTAAAATGTCTTTTGTTGGCAGTATATTATTGAATCTTCTTTTTTAATACAGTCTTGAGTGTCTGCCTTTTAATTTTGAGTTTAACCTATTTACATTGAGTGTCATTCTTGCTGTATTAAGATTTATCTCATATCTGTAGAGTATGGTCATATGATCCCAACCTCTGGGTCCCAGCAAGAGTCCTCTAATATCTAGCAACTCTGCAAGCAGGACAGGTCTCCAAAAACTAATATCCCCAAGCACATCTACAAGCAAAAAGATATGTATAAAAGAATTTTTATAGCTTTTTATTTGGAGGTTTGGACATAAGGGATCTGCTTTAGCAGAAGTAATTTTCTGGGCTAGAACTGCATATTTAAAAACAGACTGGCCCGCAGATGTGTACCAACAGAGGATTAAAGTGTTCCCAGGCTCACCTTCCCAGTTTGTGATTTTAGGAGCCATTCCCAGTAGGAAAATCTGCCCAAGCCTATGAGATAAAGAGGGGAAAGCCAAGAAGGCTTTGTTCAGCATCCATGTTCTTGGGTACTCACAGTTAGATGGACTATAATGTTACCTAGTGCTTTCAGGCTTTAATGTCATGTGTATAGTCTTCTCATTCACAGGTTAAGGCTCCCTTTCCAGATAGTCCCAACAGCTAAGTCACCGGTTTCCAAGGGCCTTTGCACCACCTATGGAAAACATCGGATCCGCGCGCACCGGATGTTCTCGACAGCTCACCCCGCCATCCCTCTGTGTGTAATCTGCCGCACCAGCAGACTCTGAAGGCAGCCGCTGAGTTTCTTCTTATTGCCGAGTAGATACAAGACCCTGGCAACAAAACAGGACACGAGTGTCTCTTCACAATATCACGACCAATTGAAACCACACTAAGAAAATCAATTGTGCCTAGATGAGGACCCTTTCTCTTCTTGGGTAGCCAGGATTTAAAGGAGAAACTCTGCCCTGTGCCGCCGGTAAGTGACTAACACTTTCACACACCGAACCGCTCCTGAGAACTGAGATCCCTTCTTCGTAAGTGAAGGAAATACAACATGGTCTCGAAGAATTGCACAGTGGTGCAAGCCGGAAGCATACTGTGCGTGTAACAGACTCAAAAACAGGCAAGTTCATCTTGTTGAAAGGATTTCTCGTCTTTTGTTTATGTTCGCCAGTGTTAGTCAGTGTTTTACTGGCTTAAATTGTTATCTTTCTCTGGTTCCTTCTCCTGTTCTGTTCTAATGGGTCCCAGAAATCCCTCTCCTGACCCCTTATCAGAATCGGAAAGTGAAGAAGAAGAAAATGCTAACTACCTAAATGATAGTTCTGGGGAAGAGTGGGATTCCTCCGAAGAAGAGGACCCCGTGGTGCCCAACCTGACACCTCTTGAGAGTCTTGCCTGGCAGGTTAAGTGCCTTTTAAAATATTCAACAACCTGGAAACCTTTAAATCCTAATTCCTGGTTATATCATGCTAAACTCTTAGATCCAAGCACACCGGTCCATATACTTCGCGAGATAGGTCTGAGACTCTCCCATTGCTCCCACTGTGTACCCAAACTGGAACCAATTCCTGAATGGCCACCCCTGGCTTCTTGTGGAGTCCCACCTTTTCAAAAGCCCCTGATAAGTCCCAGCCGGCTTTCTAGAGATCATGCCACTCTGAATGGAGCTCTGCAGTTTGCCACCAAACAGTTAAGCCGAACCTTGAGCAGAGCCACTCCCATAACTGAATACCTAAAACAGATCCCTAATTCGTGTGTTTCTGGTTGTTGCTGTGGCTGGTTAACTAAAACAGTTAAGGAAACAACCCGCACTGAACCGATCAACACTACTTACTCTTATACTGACTTCCAAAAGGCAGTTAACAAACTCTTAACTGCATCACTATAAAACCCACCATTTGTTCTGATATCTCTTGTGTTGCTAATTGAGAAAGCAGTACAGAGTCACACAGTCCAGAGTTGAGAAAGAAATGCCTATTCCACCAAACTGCCCCGTCCTGACAAGCCCAGTATACCAGGTGCTGGGTGTCTGCCCCAGAGGCCCATAGCTCAGCTATGGAGAGTGTGCGTCACGGGCTTTCCCTTTGGTAGATCCTGTGGGTGAAATGGGGACTTTAATGGAGGATTAGTCAACAGGTACCATATTACAAAAGATAAATTATTCTCTACATTCTGTTCTCCCTCCTCCCCCCCCCCCGCCCCCAATTTACTCTGCCTATCTGAATGGACTCCAACTAGATATCTATTAACAGGAAGGAAAAGGTAGGCTACCACCCCTTTTGTTACCCATCCTTCACAAAAGCTGTAATAGAAAGTAGAAAGTCAGCTACTCCCAACCACACCTGCCTGAGGATAGTCTTCTCTGACATTCATTTTTAGGGAGGTAGTGGAATTAAATTTAATAACTAACAAAAGAAAATGGTGGGAATATGATTCATCTCCTAGCTTTCACATGGATAAGTCTACGTGTGGCACACTTTAGGGGTTCCTATTTGGGGGGAGAAAGTGCAGTTTCAAACCTATAGTCTAATGCTCCAGACTTATTACGGTACCTGTGATTACAGCATAAACATTTTATAAGTTCCCGTCAGGCTCTCTGAGTACGTTGACCTATAAGATGGTACCTGGGGATTAAACAGACACCTTTGCTATATGGAATATATTCCCTGCATCTTAGCACTCAGACTTCAGTCAAGAGGAAATAAAACACATTCCAAAAGACCAAAGGGACAGGATTATTAAGAGAGCATTTATATTTTCAATACTAACTGCTAAAGGACTAAAGTGTCAGTCCGTTTCCTAGAGCAGTACTTCATGCACTTTCCCCACCACTGCAGACTTGCCAGGATCACTTCTACCTTTAAAGAAACTTACTACGGAAAACCTCAGCCTAATACAATCTGAAGTCAGTTTTTTAGTATCACTGGTTTTCTACATAGCTTAGCTTTAGCTATATCTGAACAAGTGTATGTACTGTTGTAAATGAATCTTGCAGTGTTTATTTAGTTGAGTCAAAATGTAGAAGTCGACATAAAATGCATGAGACCATTAGATCTTTTCACACACCTTCAATAAAGAGTGAAACCTGTGTATGATCCTGGTAAACAAGGCATCTAAAGGATGCAGAAAATAGATTGTTTAAAGGTATATTATACACCCCCTTTAGTTTTGCTTTTTTCTCTTCTCCATAACTAAGTGCTATGTACAATGTGGCATCAAAAATTGAAGCATTAATAGAATCACAAATTTTTAAATGTGTAGCAACTTTAAGAAGAGAGAAGAATGTTTATAACCTAATGAGTATTTCTGCTGAGCCTTAGTTGTCTTACGGGAAAAACAAGGAGGGGATTGTAGTAGGTAGAAAAAATATCTGTTAGTGGAGAGTTACTGAGCTGAAACATTATACTGTTAGTGTGACTGAATGTGTCAGAAACTGTTTCCATGTAGCTGTTTTCTGTGAAACTGGTTGTTAAAATGTTACACCTGTTTCTTTTAAGGGGGAGGTGGGAAAGATAGGGAGGTCTAAAAATTAAAATATGTTTATGTAACCATAATATGTTCCTTTTTCTGTGTATGTGTGCACGAGAGTGTGTGCGCGCACATTTATGTGTGTAAAAATGCCTTCCTCATAAACGCATTTTTCCTATTTACTCCTAAAGGAAGCCTTTCCCCAGCTTTGCAGCTGAATAAACCAACAGCTTTGTACATGCTGAACAGAGTATGGTCATTTATTCACAACTCTAATACATAGATCTTTCTTTGCTTAAGGCATTCGACATTCCCTAAGTGCTGAGTCAGTAGATACAACCCTGTATCTGTAGTGTCTCCGATAAATGGTGACTTGACAACTCTAGAGAAGAAATATACTCGAAGAAAATAATGTGAGATGTTGTCAGGACCCAAATTTGAGCCCACTTGTTTACGTATTAAGTAACTACAGGTTGCATGCAAAAAAGGATACATACCTGAATAAGCCTTAAGCCTTCACTACTTGTGTGCTGTGGGTGTGGGTTTAGGAGTGAATTCACCACTTTCATACTCACTCTACAAGGGCCTTGGTTAAATGCAGTCACCATAATTAGAACAAAGAAGGGTACATTTATTTTCTATAAGAATATTTATCAAAGAACTTAGGAAACAGGATTTCTAAACCAATGGCCATTAATAATATTTAAAGGTCTCAGTACAGAAAGGCAGCCTCTTTCTTGAAGCTGTTCGAACACCTTGAGCCCATGAGACCACAGTACGTATTTTAAACCCATCACCTAAGAAAAAATCTGTATGTTGCAGGAGGAGGTCAGCTTTACGGGATTATTTTCTGGAGCTTCTATCAACTTACCTACCTTAAAAAATTATTCTATTGAAAACAGTATTTTGGTATTAGAATAAATCATTAGAGCAATTTAGGGACCTTAGGAGTCACTTGAGTTATTTTGAGTTATTTTGTTTAGCATGTTTTTATTGATTATGCTGTTATAGTTGTCCGAGTTTTTCCCCTTGGCCCCCCTCTGCCTGGTACCCACCTTTCCTCCAGCAGTTCCCCACCCTCCTTAGTTCATGTCCATGGGTCATACTGATACATAAATATTTTTATTTCTTTAATGATGATTCTCTAATTTTGGCTCCAGTGTTAGAGAACTCAGTAACTTTCTGAGCAGCTCATTAAATATCTCACTGGAAATTCAGTCATTCATCTAATAACATTAGCGAATGCCTACTATAATCCAGACACTGGGAATGCAAAATTAACATACTACACATAAAAAATTAGTTTAAAGTATATTGAACCAAGATAAATTATCCCAAAACTTTTGGCCATTGATGCTATTTTTGCTCTCTGGTTACATTAAATAAGGCTAATCCTTATCCTGGCCCTTAAGTATTTGAAAGTGGGACAGCCATCCAAATGTAATGTAAATGCATGTGGAACGCACACTCCAACAAGCCACACAAGGGAAAGTCGGCCAAGTGAATAGAGAAAATAGGTATTTTGCACACAGGTTTAAGTTGTATGTGCTAAGTTTGTAAGCCAATGGCATACAAAGAATAGGGCTGGAAATACTTTGCTCATAGCTGGGGTTATACATATATTATGATATATATGTAACTTCTGACTTCATAAGACAACTTTGGTAGAAGGTCCTGGCTTTATAAGTCCACTGATGACCAATACCCGTTCGGTTGAGGGAGGTATACTATACTAGGTGACATAGCTGCTAGGTATTCTGTGTCAAGTTGCTGTGATCAAAAGGAAAATATGGTGTCTCCACCAATTTTAAACAATTTAGTTCATGGGTATGTGTATGAGTGATCACAGGACAATCCTCTATGCTCTTTAATTGGTGGTAGCTAGGGGGTTACATAAAAGCTTTGGAAGTAAAACCGAGAAAATGGAAAGAAAAAGATAAAACAGTGATTTGACATTCGCTAGCGACCCACCTCCCGTTAGCTGTGAGAGCTGTGACAAGCTCTTCTCAGTAAGATACGGGAAAGGAATGCCTGGTTTAAAAGTAATTTAAAATGGTGCGGCAAGCAGGCGGTTACCAGAGTTGTTGGTTGTATACAGCATAGAGTCAGCTGTTAAAATGTTAGCAACAGTTTAGGGTTGGATTATAAAACAGTAAGGTGACTGACATTTGGGCATTTTATTTGAGAAGACATAGATGACCCCAACACATGACATGAAAATCCCTGGAGTCATTTAGAAAGTGATACCCTATTCCCTGGAGTAGGCCATAATCAGTAATCCAGGAGACTCAGGATCCTGACCAGCCAAGCAAGATTAAAACTGAGTTCTTAGTATACACAGAGACCAGGCTAGTGTGGTGTCAAATTAGATTTCAACAGAAACCAGGTGGAAGAGTCTTAAAATAAGTGTCGGAATTTGCAAATTAAGAAGCTGATAATGGCTTCTGGAGTGGGGTGCTCCGTTTAAGTTAACTGCTAACCTCTTGCTTAATGTTAATATTTCTAGCCATAGTGTCAAGTGTGGAACCTGGTGCTCCAATATATCAACTAGTGTTCTATAGTGGATTAATTAGGCAGTGGTCTAGTTAGGGACAACGTCCTTTGGGAAGCACCCAAACAACTGGAACAACCGAAGGGCGTGGCCATGTTCCATCAAAAAGACCCTGGGTTGGTTTTATGATTACACCTTGGGTAACCAAAATGAATTGGTAAGATGGGAGAGTTCTGGTGACACAGGATGCCAACCACAACTGAGAGACACTGAATTCCTGTATTAATTGAAGGCATTAATGGCCACAGCCTACATAGTCCGTGGGGACTTACGACAAACTGGGTTATAGGGTGTTGGCCCCTGGCTACCTGCCTGGCAGTAACAGAATTTCCCAGTGGCTTGAATGTTTTGGTCCAGATCCCAGTTTCCTACTTTGAATCCAGTTGGTTTTGTTTTGTTTTGTCTTGTCTTGTTTTGTTTAATGTTGGTCACTTTGTACTTATGACACATTGTTTCTTTAAATGTGTCCAGTTGCCAAATTTAGCAAAAATGCAAGACACTCAAATAAACGTCAATTTCAGATAGACAGTGAAAAGTGGGACATACTTATACTAGAAAAATAATTTATTATTTTTCTGAACTTTAAATTTAACTGGCATCCACTGTTTTATCTGGCAGCCCAAATAAATAAATAAATAAGTTAGTTGGTAGCATGGATTCAGCTTGGGTTGTAGTCATGTCGTCGTTTCCAGGGAACAGTCTTCCTGTTGTGTGGTGTTTTCTTACCTCCAAGCACTTGATGCGGGGAGGAGGAGGCTAACACAAAGCTGACACCGTGGTTCATACATTGCGGAGAAGTGGAGAAGGAAGACCAATTAGGCTAAAAGGCTAAAATAATCACACAATGTTAATAAATTACATTAGCATTTCTAGACATTTTTATTATTTTATAAGATGCTGTCTCAATAATGGGTAGATTGTTTCCTTGTTTATGTGTGTTTTAAGCAGTTATTTTCTCCTTTGCCATGAAGGGAAAAGTTAAGTATCTTTTAAAATTTAAATACTTGATACGTTGCACAGTTCTGGCAGCTAGTCTTCATTGCAGGAAAGGTCCAGAAATTGGAACACATCTTTTCCTTTCAGAACCCCCAACAGACTCAAGGATTTGAAGCATAAGTTACCCTGGAAGGTGAAGGTGAGGAGCAAAGCTGGAAACAAGGGTATTATTTGACAGTTTATTTGTGCCCTCATTTTGTAGCTAGGTGTCTGTCCCTCTTTCTAGCCAAAGATTGGAGACTTAACTTTTGGGAAATTAAAACAAAGTCCCAGTTAGACCTAGGAATGGGGCTGGAGGAGAATGGTCGCGAGGTGCTATACTGAAAACAGGAAGACTGAGAAACTGCGAGTCGGCCAAACATGAGGAGCCATCAGTCCCTTTTGTCCACCCAGTTACATCATCTGACAGCCAGGCTTACACCCAGCCCTGTCTACCCCATCCCGAAAGATAAACAATTTAAAATAAACCACTGCCACTTGGTTATTTATTACAGTGGAACCCAGCGCCCACAAGGCCTGCTCATTCATAATAGCTTTCAGTCACCTGAACTCACCATAAACTGATAGCCAAGAATCATTAGACATTTGAGGATAACTTCAACGAGGAAAGGTGAATACCCAAATGAACCTGGAAAAAAAAATTGGAACTAATGGCAGGAAACATAAAACTTCCAAAGAAGCTGTAATATTCTCAGAAACAGGAGAATATATTGTATCCATGAAGTAACAGGATTCCATAAAGAAAACAATCAGAAAATAAGAATATTGGGAAAGTACAAGAGCCAAAATTAAACAGTCAATAGATGAGTTGGAAGATAAGCAGAACAAAAAGGCAGAGAGAAGGAAAGAACAAAAAGGAAAATTAGAAGATCAGAATGGGGTGCAACATCTGATTAGTAAGAGCCTCAAAATGAGAGAGAGAGGAGGTGAAGAGACAAAACAAAGTTAAAGAACATTTCCCAAAAATGTAAGACATGAGTCTCCTGAAATGATCCACTGAGTGCCCGGCACAATGAATTAAGACAAAAAACATCATTGTATTTCAGGATGCTAGGTTTAAAGATCCTAAAAGTTTCCAAAGGGGAAAACAAGGTTTACATAAAGGGATGTTTTCAGAATGGCATGTAGACTTCTTGGGAGCAGCACGGGATGTTAGAAGACTGAAAGCAAGACCTTCAAATGGAAGGGGAAAATTAATTCTAACCTACAATTCTGTCTCCAGACAACCCAACCAAGTATGGGGCTGAAATAAATTTAGATTTGCATGGTCTCAAAATTTTACCTTACCATGTACCCTTTCTTAGGAGGCCACTGGAGGATGTGCTTCAACGAAACAAAGGAGTAATCTCCATAAGAAGGCATGGGATCCTGAGAACATCTCACAAAGGAACACAATGAAGGAAGGTCCTGGGATGGCAACTGTCAAGTAAGTAGGATGGGGTTTCAGGAAGTAAGTCTCTAGGAAACGTGGGGCAAAGTGAGTATATGGGAAATGTAAAGAAGAAGGAGACAGATGTTAGGAAATGAGGAGAAAAGAATAAGATAATTACATAGGGAACTAGGTTAATAAAATAAGATGACAAGACGTACAGCAAATACACATTTTTGGATGAGTGTCACTGTCACAAAAGTGCATCTGAAGTTTTTTAAATGTCATTACAGTTTTAGCAATCAGATTTAGTAGTCAAATTAAGACTGTAGTGCCATTGTAGTAATATCAGCAGTTTGGTCCTTCAGGCATCATACTCCACAATTGCAACAGGTAGTCACTTTCCATAAGATGTGCGCTGTAGAAAATGTGTTCAGAAAACAAAGTTATGCAATAATTTGTTTTGCAAGAGAAACGATGTCTCTTACTTAGGTGAATCTCAAAATCTTGGACCCTGAATTTTGTTTATAGAAATGATGCATAATTTACAGAGTAATTTCAACAAGCTTTTCATTTAAATTTTAGCCTTTGTGAGCTCAAAAGTATAAGGAATTACCTACTTCTTTAAAAACAGTATTTTGAAATTTTATAGTTTTTCATCTTCCATACTGTTTTACCATCAAGTCGTAGTTATATATCCAGTGACAGAGCCATTAGACCAGGGGTGTCAAACTCATTTTCCCTGGGTGCCACATCAGCCCCACAGTTCCTTCAAAGGGCCAGATGTAATTTCCACTCCTTAACAATTAAGGAGTAGTTACATTTATACAGTCCTAAAATTATTTCAGCCCTTTGAAGGCAACCATGGGGCTGATGTGGCCCCCAGGGAAAATGAGTTTGATACCCCTATATTATATAATCCTACTTAACACTTTAGATTTTTTCCTATGAGTTATGGTTGAGGGGTTTTTTCCTACTTTTTTTCTGTTACTATTACATATTCCCAGAATAAATTTTGATTTAATTGCAAACGATTGTGTGGTGATGTGTTTTTCTTTGTCATCAAATCCATTGAGTAAACCATGCCAGACCAATTTCTTTTTAAGTAAAGGATAACATACCTATATTGAAATACATAAAGTGCACTTGATGATTTTTGCATATGTGTACCCTTATATCAAGATGTATACACTCAGCCCTGACTGGTGTGGCTCAGTGGACTTAGCACCGGACTGTGATCCAAAGGGTCGATGATTTGATTCCTAGTCAGGGCACATGCCTGGGTTGTGGTTCAGGTCCCCAGTAGGGGGCACATGAGAGGCAGCCACACATCGATGTGTCTCTCCCTATCTTCCTCCCCCTCTCTCAAAATAAATAAATAAATTCTTTAAAAAGAAAAGATGTATAAACAGATCAAAGAACAAAATTTCTGATTCCCTAGTGCCCTTTCCCAGTCTATTTATTCCTCCCCCCAGAAATATCCACTCTTTTAAACATCAATTAGTTCTGCCTGTTCTCAACGTCATGTGAATGGGATCATGTACTGTTGTTTTTATGCTTGGCTTCTTTCATCAATGTAATATATGTGATTCATCCAGGTCTTTGCATGTATCAGTGGTCCATTTCTTTATTGCTGTAGACTGTTCCATTGTGTGAATTCCATGCTGTAATTCATTTATCCTTTCAGCTGTTGGTGGCATTTGAGTTTTTCCAATTTAGGGCTATTATACATAAAGCAGCCTTAACTACTCTTGTCCTTGTGTTTTGGTGGGTTTGGTGGGCACTCAGTCCTCTTGGATATAATACCTAGGAGTCAAATTGCTGTGCCATGGGGTAGGTTATAAAGCAAAAAGACATCAAGTGAACTGATGAAGCTTATTTATACCTTGCATCAACGTGGGGTCTGGTACCATCCACAACAGCATCACTGAAGGATTATTTAAAGTGCCTTTCCCAGACCTCGCTGGTTTGGCTTGGTTGGTTGGAGTGTCATCCTGTAGACCAAAAGGTCGTGGGTTTGATTCCTGGTCAGAGCATATAACCCAGGTTGTGGGTTTGATCAACAGTTGGGGTGCATATGAAAAGGCAGTCAATTGTTGTTTCTCTCTCACATTGATATTCTAGGTGACACTTAGATTTGTATTGCAGAGACACCGTAAATGATTTTTTTTTTAAAGCAGTGGTCAGTTCCAGAAAGGGAAATTAAGAAATGGCTTTGTTGAAATACTGATACTCATCCATACATAGATCATCCATATTACCAATACTTAAGTTAAAAACGTTTGAGTTTCCACTGAGTACAGAGCACTCTACTGCTTTGTAAAAAAAATGGAATTAAAAGCTATAGTTCCTTCCATGCCCTTTTTGTGTGTTGGAGAGTTCTGTGGTTTAACTGACTAGGAACACCAGGAAAAGACTAGAAAGACAACAGTATCAAGCTGTCGGACTCCCTGCCTGCCTGTTTATCCTAAGGTGAAGTCTAATGTTCTTTGCAAATGGGTTGCTAAATTTTTCAGGTGTTGAGAGGAACTGCTTAGTGCCATTGACTGCTCTTAGCCCCCATACTCACTCTCTGTTCCTTGTTTCCCAACTTTGTTACCACTTACAATTTTGGGTAGGAATACGGAAAAAATGTCTGTCAATGCCAGTATTCCTAGACTCGCGTGGCCCCCAAACTGTTTTTCCACGAACAGTCCGTGGAGCTCATGTTGATCATATTACTGCTTACTGCAAACTGGCCGTAGTTTTGCCACACAACACTACTCCAGACTGTCACGTACCATGGTGTCACGTCCATGTAGCGTAGTCTCAGTGCAGATGTTGCTGTTCAGTTTTTTTCTTGTTTCTCCTGTGGGGATGAGAAGCCTTGATACCAGGCTACTGTTCATGAAGCCCCAGGACTGGCTAATGTGGGTTAAGGTTAAAATAAAGCTTAGTGCCAATTAAAGCTATGTGTTTTCTTGCATTGTTCATTCAAAAAAAGAGAGATGCTTCACAGAAAACTGGAGCTTTCACAAATAAAGTGATGTAAGTACTTCGCAGGAACGCAAAGCCCTGAGACCACGGGCCGTGCGAACTAGTCTGAGAGATGAGCAGGACTAAGGCGGAGAAGGGAAAACAGCCGCCCGGGCGCAAGGCTCAGTGCAGTAGTCAAGAATGTGATCTTGTTTTTAGAGTAGTGGAATTATATTACCAGTGATCACAACAATAATGGAGTTACTCATGCTGCTTAACTGAGGAGGGAAAAAATTACTAAGCAAAAGCTAAAAGGTTCCCTTAACAAATTTCTACTAAAGAAACCACCTAACACAGCAGTTGGGCTCTCAGTCCGGTAAAGATGAATTATTCAGTACCTGTTGGGACAAACGCTTCACCATCTGGAAGAACATAAATCTGGATACCAGCCTCACTCCATAGATCAACCTAAGTCCCGACTATAAAAAATGTAAATATTGTGTTTTTAAAAATAAAACCATAAAAATGCTAGGAGAAATTGGTCCTGGATGGAAAAAGCCTTTGTAAGTGTGATACAAAAGCCAGAAAATATAAGCAAAATGTCAGTACATAAATGTGTCTATGTAAAAATTCAAAGTATCCATAGAACATAGGAGAGTTAAAATACATTACTAACCGGGGAGGGGGCTGCTTGTATACTATAGGGGAATGCTAAAAGCCCTACAAAGAACAATCCTGGGTGTGTAGAAAAATGCTTAAAGATAATTTAGGGCATAAAAACAAATTTTAGCCCTTCATGAAGGAGACAGTCCCCATGCAGAGAACTGCAAAATGGGGCAGAAGGCAGGAAGCTTTTATAGGATAAAGAATAAAGAACAAGGGAAAGACAAACAGAAAAATACCTGGTTATTTGGGGTCACACAGTCAAGCTTGTTTGGGGTGAGAAGAAACAAGGAAGGAAGTATAGAACCCAGAGTTGGCTTGGCATTCGGGGATTGGCTGGCTGGATGTGCAACATTCCTGGTCAAGCAGAACAGTCACAGGAACACACAGTCATCTAGGTTTCCATTTGCTGACCTGGCACCCTGGGCAGGAACAGCTTCATCTTAGGTCTGAAGTTATTTCAACAGAAGGAAGAAAGGCAGGTGAAAGCAGTATACAAAAGGTTTAATTCCAATAACTGATCAATTTGTAGAAATGTGTTCCAGCAGCCCTACTAGCAAACAGAGGGAGGCACTCTTCACCTATTGAAGATGTTTGAAGATCAGTAGTGGCTTGTTTGGGCAAGGACATGGGAAAATGTACATTTTTGTGCACCATTAGTGAGTGTGAATTGGAACAACTTCTGGAGAATAATATAGCAAAATATATCAACATTTAAAATATACTTATCTTTGAAATTGGTTTACTCTAGCAAAATATATCAACATTTAAAATTTACTTATCTTTGAAATTGATTGATTCCTGTGGAAATACTTGTGCATCTGTGCAAAGATCTGTATCATGTCAAGTAGGAAGTTGTCTTGATGCAATAATAACCCCCGAACACACTCAGGCAGGTTATCCCAGATGTCTGAGACAGGAAGCTTTACATCCCAAATTAAGATGCTCAGATCACTTGGTTTATTGAATCACTTTTAAGTTGAAGTCAGTTGGACAGGGTAGTGAAGGTTAAGACATGCAGGTGAGAGGTCCACGTTACCTGAGGCCTGTGTTATGCAATGGCACATCCATTGGGGCACCCGCCTTCACTGCTGATGGCGTGGTCATGAGAACCACCGCTGAAACTGCCAGGGCAGAGGGAGGGCAGAGGGAGGATGCGTAGATCAGCAGTACATGCTTGCTCTGCCAGAAATGCGCAGCGGCAAGGATGCCTGGTTAGCAGCCAGCTGAGAGCCACATTTTCCACCTGTTTCTGGGGCAAAACATGCATGGGGCCAGAGTGGGTGTCCACAATGAATGTGTGTCCACAATTTTAGGGGTGATGTAGCTGTCCACCTGAAGATGGCATCATTTTCACCTTACAATTTATTCTTCCCATCTTTTTTGGTTACTAACACTCTGGTTTCTTCCATCCTTTTTACATAAATTCCATTCTATCTTTATCATGTCTCCCAGTGTACTATCTGTAGCTGACACGTCTGAAGAACTCTTTCTCATGTGTGTCATAGATCTTTTTTGTTTTTCCTGCTCTTTAAAACAACTCAATATTCTCATAATACAGCAAACACAAACTATAAACATATGTTAAGATATGCTTAAAATATATATTAAAAAAAAAGAATTGTTCAACAGGGGATAGGCCAAATAAGTCATCATTGTGCGTAATAGAGTACCAGCTGTTAAAAATAGCAGTGACCTTTACTGGCAAAAGAAAAAATTGTATGTCCATTTTTATTGAATGAATAGTGTTCAAAAACATTCACAGCACCCTGTTTATGTGTTAAAGTACATATTTGTATATAAAATTTTCTAGGTTGTGCAGTGGGATCCTTCTAGACATTTCTCAAAGTCTGGAGGATCTCAAAATATTAACAGTAATTTTCTTTGGGGGATTTGGGGGGATTTTTGCTATCTTGCACTCATTTTTTATATTATTACAGGTGAGATGGGGAGGTATTACAAAAAAAAAAGAAAGTTTACATTTTTATAAGCTAAAGAAAAAACAGACCAGTGTTGATTTTTAAAAGTTTCACATGGCCAGCATTTTGCTCTGGGAAGAACAGCCTTTGCAGTTGGGTAGACACAAATCCATTTACCAGCTGCATGAAAGTGGTGTCATAGCCTCCCTTAGCTTTGGTGTTCTAGCCTGCAGAATGAGATAAAGAATGCCTTCGTGGAGGTGAGAACGTATCCATAGGGCATAGCACAATGTCGATTACCTTAGTGGGCTAATGAATGTTCTTCCGCCCCTGTACTTGGCAGAGTGCTGAGTCCTCATCTGCCCTCTCTTTCATTCCTGATAGAGTGAAAGGACCAGCTAAACGTGGTGCTAGAAAATCCCAGCAGCTGCAGCAGACTATCCCAGACAGGCTAGCGTGCGGTACCCAGATGACAGTAGCTGTGGCCCAGTAAAGCTGGGAAGGGAATCTGGTTTTCCCACTGCCTTCTGGCTTCCCCCCTCCAAAGCTGAAAGTATAATATATTTTATACTGGAAAACACTTTGGCCCCTGGATCTAATAACATTGCATTTAAGGGAGTAAAACTTGGGGTTGGACTGCAGTATTACTAAACTTGGGTGTGCATAGGGTCATCTGGAACGGTGGCTCTCCATCCTGTGCAGACCCAGCATCACCTTTTTTATAATGTTCATGTTGCTATCTTGAAATTCACAGATAATTTTTTAAATTACGACACACACTTTTAAAATCAGTATAATTTCTTGACAGTAAATAAAGGAGAAATAAAAGGAAAGATTATAATCATGCATTTCAATATAGAAATTCTCTGGGCTCATTAACTTTATGACATTGTACTACTCAGATGTTTACACATTTAGGTAGGCTCGCCATGAATCTGACAGTTAAAATACAAATATGTTGGATTAGCAACCAAATACCATGAGCCACATGGCCATTGATGATATCTTCCAGAATGGCCAACAGGGTTTGGTCAAGTTCTGGACCAAAAAGGCTAATTTCCCTCCAGTTTATACACTGGTTGAATTCCTATAAAATTCAGTATGTGTTAATGCTCTGCAGAAAATACTCTAAATATGCAATGTGGAATTTACTAAGTAGAGAACTTGTGTAAAGTATAGGTCCCTGAACGCCCAACTCCAGGGAGTTTTGACTCAGGGGGTCCAGGATAGGACCCAGAATCCATCAACCTCCTGGCAGTGGTTGTCACTCAGGCGTTCTGTTCTCTTTCTTTCTTTTTTTAAATGTTTATTTATTGTTAGGGAGAGGGAGAAGGAGGGAGAGAGAAACATCAATCCATTTCTTGCATGCCCACAACCTGGTAGGTGGGGATGTGGCCCAGAACCCAGGCGAGTGCCCTGACTGGAAATGGAATTTGCAGAGCACTGCCCAATCCACTGAGACACCAGTGAGGGCCAGGCATTCTATTTTCTGAATGAATTGGGGAGGGGGTTGCTGTTCTAGAAAGAGTACCTAAAACGATAAACTAGGAACCAAAAAGATTGGTCATTCCTATGTAGTGTAATGTATTGAGATGAGAAAAGGAATTTAGAATAGGAATATCTCAGTTTCAGACATAAGTCTGCTACTTGTAATTGCCTAACTTGGTACAGTTTTTTGTATGTCTGTTTCCTCATCTATAAAAACAGTTATTGTACCTGCAGAGTGGAGGGATGGGATTGTGGTTTCTGAGACTCTTTCAAACTTGCTTGCTTTATTTGTCAAGATTATTAAAACTCGACGCTAACTCCACTTTCAGAAAATCTGGATGGGGTGCTGTCACTTTCCTAAAAGCCCACTGAAACCAGAAAAAGCCACCAAAAAAAAAAAAAGGGAGAAAAAAATTAGCCCACTCACCAAACTAACAGACACCAACTCACAGTCTGGGAGCATGGATAAGGAGGAGTCGCTGCACTTCCACTAGCCTCGGTTTACTCAGACTTTCAGCTCCATCTGCCACTCAATTACTCCTCAGTTCCTCCCCCTTTCCCACACCTGCCACTATCCTATCCACCTTTTTTTCTTTGGGCTCCTCCCCCTTCCCTGCACTGTGCGTGGTCGTCCCCGGTTTCAGTCACCAGCTTGTGGGCCACCCCTTTGGCTTTTCCCTTTGTTCGGTGATCCTGGGCAATCCTCCCGCCACATCTGGCTCCTCTCCAAGATGGGGAAAGTGGGGACTCCCCTTTGCAGACCCTACGGGGCCCACACTGCGCGCCCTGGTCCCCCTCACCTCCTCTCGTCCTCGACACTCGCTCTCACCTCCCTGCCCCCCTATCAGCATCTCACCTCCCACCCCAAACAGTGGTTCCGAGCTCCTGAGCTGCCTGCTGAGTAAGCTGGTGAAGGTGCCGGGTTCCCCATCACTGCGTTCACCCTGAAGCATATCCCAGGGGCTCCTCCCCAGATCTTGCGCACCGGCTGCGGGAGGCTGAGGCCAGCTCTCTTCCTCCTTAGCCTGGGATGTCCACCACGGGCGGGGCCCTTCGCCACTGAGTCTCGAGCCCGGCACCACCCACTTGTCGGAGAGCGCCACGCGGGGCCAGCGCAAAGCTCTCCACAGCCAGTGGCTCCTGCTCTCGTTAGCCCTATCACTGCAGGCAAACACAGGCACCGGCCGGGAGCAGAGCGTAGATCACGAGCAGCACGTGCGGGTCCTCGGTGCCTCGCTGCAGGGTGCGGGTGCCCGCAGAGCCAGCGAGAGCGGCGGAGGGGGGAGAGTGGGCGCACGGGCTGCCGAGAGGCGGCAGTCCGGGGGAGCAGGGGCCACGCGGCAGTGCGGGCGGCGGGACTGCAGTGCCGCCTCTCCAGAGAAAGCCCACACGCTCACACGCCCGCGCGCGCGCACACACACGTGCACACCGTAAGCAGCGAGAACACGAGCGAGAGCCCACACGCTCTGGACGCGTTTTGGCGATGGCTTCTGCCCTCAACAGCAAAATTCACGCACCCGGGACTTGCCTGGGCTCCAAAGCTGAGGCCCACGGCGGCGCCTGCTGGAGAATGGACTGCGACCCCGAGATGCACGTGAAAATGTGCAAGAAGATAGCCCAGCTCACCAAGGTAAGGTGAGGTGCAGCGAGCAGGCAAGCTGCGCTCCCCGGGTTCCCGGGCCGGGGAGTGAGTGCGGGCGCGCCCAGGGGAGGCCCAGGCCAAATCCAGGCTGAAACTTTGTCTCAGAGGCCAACCCAGAAGGAAAGCGGTCCTGAGTCTTAGTGACTTGACCTTCTGGAGGCACCATCCTAAAGCAGCTGAGCGAGAGGATCCTTGACCAGGAAACTGCTACAGCCCGTGTGCTGAGCAGGTGAGGCGGTCCGTGCTCCCCAGGTGGGAATGTGAATCCAGGTGAAGCAGTGCCGGTGTGTGTGTGTGTGTGTGTGTGTGTGTGTGTGTGTGTGT
>PVIA01005917.1:8475-106712 GCA_004024845.1 Tonatia bakeri
AAAAAAAAAAAAAAAAAAAAAAAAAAAAAAAAAAAAAAAAAAAAAAAAAAAAAAAAAAAAAAAAAAAAAAAAAAAAAAAAAAAAAAAAAAAAAAAAAAAAAAAAAAAAAAAAAAAAAAAAAAAAAAAAAAAAAAAAAAAAAACAAGTATAGGCTAAGGAACCACTAGGACAACTTAAAATGTACCAACATTTGAATCATAGGAGTTCTGGGAGGAGAAGAGAAAGAGCAAGAAATTGAAAACTTATTTGAAAAACTAATGAAAGAAAGCTTCCGTAATTTGGCGAAGGAAATAGATATATAAGTCCAGGAAGCACAGAGTGTCCCAAACAAGATGGACCCAAAGAGGCCCATGCCAAGACACATCATAATTAAAATGTCAAAGGTTAAAGAGTCTTAAAAACAGCAAAAGAAGAGCAGAGTTCCATAAGACTGTCACCTGATTTATGACAAGAAACTTTACAGGCTAGATGGGACTGGCAAGAAGTATTTAAAGTGATAAAAAGCAAGGACAAGGACCTATAACCTAGATTACTCTCCCAGCAAATCATTTAGAATTGAAAGCAGATAAAGTGCTTCCCAGGCAAGATAAAGCTGAAGGAGTTCATCATCACCAAGCCACTATTATATGAAATGATAAAGAGACTTATTTAAGAAAATAAATATAAAAACTATGAACATTAAAATGGCAATAAATTCATAACTATCAACAACTGACTCTAACAAACTAAGCAAACAAACAGAACAGAAACAGAATAATAGATATGGAGATCATCTGGAAGGGGAAAGGGAAAGAATGGGGGAAAATGTGCAGGAAAATGTACACTCTGGTAGGTACAGAATAGACAGGGGGATGTTAAGAACAGTATAGGAAATGGAGTAGCCAAAGAATTTATATGCATGACCCATGGACATGAACTAAGGGAGGGATTGCTGGAGGGAATGGAGTACTAGGTGGAGGGGGGCAAGGGAGAAAAAATTGGGGCAACTATAATAACAATAAAATATATTTAAAAAAATAAACCAGATGGTGTTAGAAATTTTTAAAAAATAAACTAGATTGTATAAGACACTAATGCAATGTGCTAAAGGTAGCAGTAGCCCTAGTAAATGTTTATTCCCAGTCCCTTTTGTTCTTTTACTACATAGCCAACAAGTTAGACTTACAGACCCATTTCAATTAAAATATAAAAGATAGAATCCTAAATAAAATTCTAATAGCTAAAATGTAGTAATAGAAAGTAAAACAAACTAAGTCTCCTAATGTTAATCTAGGACTCTGAGAAAAGTTTAGTATAAGGATATCAATTTTACACCACACCAAATGTAAACTAAAGCCATTGTCATTAGTTGAAGTCTACAAAATTGTACATTTATTTCACACAAGATATCTTTACAAACCAAGTATGGGAGACAATATGTCATTAGTTGAACTCTACAAAATTGTACATTTATTTCACACAAGATATCTTTACAAACCAAGTATGGGAGACAATATGTTTATTATTTTAAATTATTCTAGAAATTTTGTTCTATGAAACAAATATGCAATATAAGTATGGAAAAGGCCTATATTTGAAAATTATATACAATTTTTCCCTATAAGACCCAAATTAAATTTAAAATGTAGGGCTAATTTAGTAAAATGGCCAGGAAAATTAGAGATAATCTACAAGATACATATATGTATGTACAGGCAGAAATCATTAATGAAACATAACATCCCAATCACAGTGGCAGAAAATAAAATGGAAAGGGCCTCAGAATGATCTTAGTTGAGGTGTAAGAGCACTTACTACAAAATTATACTGAAGGACAAGAAAAAAATAGGAAAAATAATATTTAATAAAAAATACTTGAGGGAAATATAAAAACAATAAAACTATGTGTCTTTGACTTATGCAATGCTGGGAATCATTTGTTTTGGTGGAATGCATTTTTCAAAATATCCATAAAACATATGTGTATTACATTATTAATGAGATAAAAAAAGGCCAACATTTAAAAATATATATTCTGAGAAAGTCAACAAATTGATTTTTTAAAGCTATCCAAAATAGTAAAGGTGGTAAAATCAAGAACAATAAAGTAGTGAGACTATTGGCCACTCAGCTTGGGGAAGGTAATATTTCATGTCATGTGGTTGATTTGCTAGTTTGTACTTAACTCTCATGCAGACCATCATTACCGACCAGATCATTTACAATCATTTGGAAATAAAGTGGCATACAATTGCTGGAATGATGTGAATTCTTATTTTAGAAAGATACATTTTCCATAAAATTTTTTCTTGCATTTTCCAAAAATGAATTATAGTTAAATGTTGATCTGTTCCAAATGTGAACTTTAAACACTAAAGCATAGATGAACCTAACACATTGGTGTCTTGATCTGATCTGTTCCTCTTGGGATTTAAGACTTTAGGCTGTAAAAGAGTGTTTCCTTTAGTTACGATTATACAATTGAGCCCTTACTCAATTTGTGCAAATTTCTGGGGGTACAGTGATGGTAAAACAAAACAAACAAAGACAGGCTTATACTCTCATACACTATGCTCACAGACTAGTAGACCAATTAATCAGTAATGATCAATTTTGCTAGATACATATCAAAAACAAACTTTTGACTTTGACTTATCAACTTATCAACTTTTGACTTTGTTGATTTTGTGTATTAGTCTATTTTCTATTTTATTGATGTCCCCACCTAGCTTTATTTTTCATTGTTTTCTAGTCTCTTAAGGTAGAAGCTTAGATCATTTATTTTTATATACAAGGGGGAACCCCCGAAACCCAGAAATATCTTCTGGAGGGTGGACCTATTGTAGTACAGGCTTAACCCGCCCACCCAGGTGAGTGTTCTAGGAACCCATCTGTATCAGTGCACCAGCTGACATTGCTGTGAGAGGCTGTATTTGCCTTCAGTGAATTATTTTTGAAGACTCAACACATTCACCTATTTCAGATGGCTGATTTACAAGCACACCTGCCCACACCGCTTTGAGAGTTCAGCCGTTTTTGACCAAAAATGGCATGACCCCCATGTCCCACCCTCCCAATTTACCCAATCCTACCCCCAGCAACTTTTTTTTTTTGTTATCCTGGATTTAAAAAGGCTTCAAAGGGAAACATTTTGCCAATATAGAAGAAGCAAAACAAAAAGTGTCAGAAACAGTAAAAAGTATCAAAATCAAAGAGCTCAAAACTGTTTTGAGCAGTGGTAAAAAGGGAATTGATAGGTGTGTTGTATCAAATGGAAAGACTTCGAAGGTGACTGAAGTTTAAACAAATATTAAATACACACTTTTTAAATAAATAAATTGTGTTTTGGGGGGTATCCCCCTCATATATTCCTCATGCTGTACTTTTATATCTCCATGACTTCTGTGACAACCGGTGTGTACTTCTTAATCCTTACACCTTCTTCACTTACTCCCTCCAACCTCCCTCCCGTCTGGCAACCGTCGAAATGATCTATGTATCTATGAGTCTGTTTCTGTCCTGCTTGTTTATTTCATTTTTTTCTTTTTTTAGATTCAATGGTTGATAGATATGTGTCTATTGCCATTTTATTGTTTATATTTTAAACCTTTTTTTCTGCTCCTTAATGAAGACCTTTTAACATTTTATGCAATACAGGTTTGGTGGTGATGAACTCATTTAGCTTTTTCTTGTCTGGGAAGCTCTTCACCTGTCCTTCAATTCTAAAGGATAGCTTTAGAATTGGGACAGTAATATTGGTTGTAGGTCCCTGCTTTTCATCACTTTGAAATTTGCTTGCTAATCCCTTTAGGCCTGCAAAGTTTCTATTGAGAAATCAGCTGACAGTCTTTTGTGAACTCCCTTATTGGTAACCTCTTGCTGCTTTTAAGATTCTCTCTTTATTTTAACCTTTGGCATTTTAATTATGATGTTCTTGGTGTAGGCCTTTTTGGGTTCATCTTGTTTGAAGTGCTTTGCACTTCCTAGACTTGTATGTCTATTTTTTTTTTACCAGGTTAGGAAAGTTTTTGGTCATTATTTTTTTTTCTGTTGCTCTCTCTCTTCTTCTTCTGGCACCCCCATTATGTGAATGTTGGTACATTTGAAGTTGTCCCAAAGCTTTTTACATTATCTTCATTTATTTTGGAAACTTTTCTTTTTGCTGTTTTGATCAGCACTTTTTGCTTCCTTATATTTCAAATAGCTGAATTGATTCTCAGCTTCATCTACTTTTGGTTGATTCACTGTACATTATCTTTTATTTCAGTTAGTGTATCATTCATTTCTGGCTGATTCTTTTTTATAGTTTCCTAACTGGCTTTTTTTATGCTGTCGAAGTTCTTAATAAATTCATTGAGTATCTTTATAGCCATCATTTTGAACTCTGTGTCTAGTAGATTGCTTGTCTCCATTTTCTTTAGTTCTTTTTCTGAAGTGTTGTTCTGTTCTTTTTAAAATTATATTCTATTGATTAAGCTATTACAGTTGTCCTGATTTGACCCCCTTTGCTCCCACATACACAGAGCTCCTTACTCCCTCAGGCAATCTCCACACCATTTCATGTCCATGGGTTATGCAAATAATTTCTTTGGCTACTCCATTTCCTATACTGTACTTTACACCCCCAGAAAACTTGACTATTCTATAACTACCTATTTGTACTTCTTAATCCCCTCACATCTTCACCATTTTCCCCCTCCCATCTGGCAAACTTCCTGTAACTAAATTTTTTTTCTTGCTTTTAAGAGTATCTCTTTATCATTAACCTTTGGCCTTTTAATAATGTTGTGTCTTGCAGTGGGCCTCATTGCATCCACCATAATTGGCACTGTTTCCTGCACTTGCATGTCTACTTCCTTCACCATTAGGAAAGTTTTCTTTCACTATTTTTTCAGATAGATTCCAATTTTTTGCTCTTTCTTTTCTCTTTCTGGCACCCCTATGAGGTGAATGTTGGACCTCTTAAAGTTGTCCCAGAGACTGTTTATACTATCCTCATTTTTTTTGGATTCTTTTTCTCCTTGTTTTTTCTGATTGGTTGTTTTTGCTTCCTTATGTTCCAAATCATTGATTTGACTTTAGGCTTCATCCATTCTCCTGTTGTTTCTCTGTGAATCACTTCATTAGTGTATCCTTCATTTCTAATTGGGTCTTTTTTATGCTACTGAGGTCCTCAATAAGTTCCTTAAGCATCTTTATAAACACTGTTTTGAACTCTGCATCTAACAGATTGCTTATCTCCATTTCATTTATCTCTTTTTCTGGAGTTTTGATCTGTTCTTTCATTTGGGCCATGTTTCTTTGTCTTCTAGTTTTGTCAGCTTCCCTGTATTTGTTTCTATGTATTAAGTATAGCTGCGTGGACTCTATGTCTTGGTAGTGTGGCCTAATATAGTAGGTGTCCTATAGGATTCAGTGGCACAGCCTCCCCTATCACCCAAGCTGAGTACTCAAAGTGTGCCCTTTGTGTGGGCCAAGTACACTCTCCTCTTGTAGTTGAAACTTGGTAGCTGTTGGGAGATCAGTAGGAGAGATTTACCCATGCCAGTCAGCTGTGAGGATTGGCTATGACCACTGACCACCAACCTCCACTTTCCATGAAGGATCAGCTGTGCAGGAGCAGGGTGGTGGTGCTCCAACATGGTCTGTAGCTATTCACAGGGTGAGCTGGCCCTGGGGTTTCCTGGGTGGTACAGAACCAGGTCAGCCCTCACTGGTGTTTTACTTGGGGCCACCCTGCATGAGCTGTAAACAATCTGAAATGGCTGCTACTTGTGCTGTACTTGGAGATTCCCAGGTGAAGCCAAGCTATGACTCTAAGCTGACTGCTGCTAGGGCTCACTGAAGCCAGCTGTTGCTTATTTCATAGGATTTAGGAGCCAAGGCCAGACATTCTCATGAAAAAGCAGCTTGGGTGGGCCAGTAAGTTGGGTGGTGTAGAGTCTCTGTGGATCTCCAACGTGGGTCACACACTGTTAGGCAGACTGATGGAGTTTCAGATATGGCACCAGCTTACTGACTTTGTGGAGGTAGAGATCAGCAAAGGGACAATGGCCTGTGTCCACCCTGATGCCAGACATTTCACTTTCTCCCTTATACCTCTGGTGCCTCAAGCTGCCACCCCAGTACTGGAGCTCCAAGGGTGTGAGTCTGAGTAGGTAAGTCCATATGTGGGTTCCCCAAAAGGAACAGTTTAGGGCGCCAGCAATCTCCTCCACTGACTCAATCCCTGCTGATTTTCGCAGCCTGAAGTTGTAGGGACTTATCTTCCTGGTACTAGAATCCTGAGCGGGGAGTGCTGGTATGGGTGTCCTCAATCCCAAGATATTCCCCCTGAATTTTTAACCATGTGGGTGTGGGGCCAGCACGTTCCACATCCGAGCCCCCTCCCCTGCCACCAGTTTGGATGGATGTGGTTTCTTCAATTCTGTAGTTTGTAGACTTCCATTCAACTCGATTTCTGATGTTCCTGTGTGATGGTTTTTCTGTATTTTAGTTGTAATTTTGATGTGGCTGTGTGGAAGAGGTGAGCAATGTCTGCCTACTCACCATCCTGACCACACATTTTGTTCTTTTAATTAGTACATGTTTCTCTGTCTCTATTTTGGCAATCTTCCTGTGTTTATTTCTACTGTTTGTTTCTATGTATCAGGTAGAACTATTACATCTCCCAGGCTTGGTAGATTGGCCTTCAGGAGTGTGTGTAGTATGTGGCACAGCCTCTCTGATCACCCAAGATGGGCATTTAAGTTGCACCCCCAACACCTGTGTGGGCTGTGTATACCCTCCTGTTGTAGCTGAGCCTTGACTGCTGTTGGAACATCAATGTGGGGATTTGTTCCCAACTTGATCAGCTGCAAGGACTATCTGTGAACACCAACCACTGTGGAAGATTAGCTGTGTAGGGGCCCACCCCACAGAGCAGCACTTATTTCAATGGGGCTCTCTTGCCCACTGAGTCCACATCTTGAGTGTGTTGCTTATGGAAGTGGTTGGTTGGTGGTGATCCGTGTGGTCTGATGCTGTCCACTGGGTGTGCTGGCTCTGGGATCTCCTAGGACGTGCAGACCAAGGTCAGCCACTGCCTGTGTTCTGCTCTGGGCCACCCCATATGAGCTACAAAGTGATCTTTAGATGGCTCATATTTGTGCTATGCTTGTAGGTGCCCAGGCAAGGTCCAGCTATGAATGAAGGCTGGCTATTGCTAGTGTTGGGCCTAGGGACAATTAGTGAGAGGTACAGGGCACACAGAGGCCAGGCACCCCTTGTTTGAGAGGTTTTAGGAAAGTCTGAAGTATGAGGTAAGACAGGACATTTGTATGGAAAAGCCACTAGAAACAGCTTGGATGGCCCCACAGTTTGGATGGAGCAGGCCCTCAGGGAATCATTGGGGTGTGGCAAACAGTGATAGCTAGGTTGATGGATTCTCAGATATGGTGCCCACCTGCTGGCAAGTGGTGGGGGCCTCCAAAAAGAAACAATGGCATCAGTATTATTTTTCTGGTAGAAAACTGCTCCCTCAGCTCCCACCCTAGTGCCCTGAAATTCAGTTCCTCCCTGTATGTCCCTAGTTCCTTTCAAGCTGTGGCCTCAGCACTGGAGCTCAGAGGAAGTGAGTTCTAGTAAGCCTGTGCATGGACCCTTTAAGAGGAACTATCTGGGACTCCAGAAGCCTTCCATCTCATTCAGCCACATCCCCACTGGTTTTTACAGGTAGAGGTTATGGGTACTTCTCTTTCTGGCAGTGGAACCTTGAACTTGAGGGCTTTGTGCGGGCCTGGGATCATTTGCTCTTCAGTGGAGTGCTCTGCTGCTGAGTTACCCTTCCCAAGTTTTATTCTCCACACATGCGTGTGGGCCCAGCCTGTTCTGCATCTCTGTCCCTCCTACCAGTCTCAATATAGCTGCTTCTTTACTTTCCTAATTGTCGAAGTCCCATTCAACTAGATTTTACGTGATTTTGAAAGTTAGTTGTTCTGTAATTTAGTTGTAATTTTGATGTGGTTGTTGGAAAATCCAAATACTGCATTTACGTGCCCTGCCATCTTGACTGGAAGTTAGTTTCTTCTTGTCTTATAATCATGTGAAGCTACTGATTTTTCTCTAAGCAACTCCTTAATTACATCCCACAATTTATTGTATGTTCATTATCACCAGCTTAGAATATTCCTTGGATTTATTTTTGAACTGTGGGTTTGTTTTTCACATTTGGGAGGATTTTTCTAAATATCATATTTTCATTGATTTCTAATTTAAATCTATGGTGGTCACAGTACATATTCTCTTTGATTTCAATCAGTTAATATTTACTGATACTTGTTTTATGACACAGAATAAAGGTTCTAATATGAACTTAAAAATATTTTCTGTAATTATGGATGTTGTGTGCTATAAATGATGATTAGATCATGCTGGCTGGTAGTATCTGACCTAATCATCATTTACATGATGATTTATCAAATCTTTCATATATTCACTAATTTTTGTCTACTATTTTGTAGCACTTACTGAACAAGGAATGTTAAGTTTTCCAACTTTATCTGTGAATTGGTCTGCTTCTCCCTTAACTGTTAATTTTTTGTGCATTTTGAAACTTTGTTTTTAAGAGCACACGTTTAAAGTGGCTATGTCTTCTTGATAAGTTGGTCCTTTTATCATTATAAAGATTTTTCTTTATCTCTAGGGACACACTTCATTTTGAGGTCACTTTGATGAGGCCAGATAACCTTCTCTACACTGTTTACATGGTACATATTTTTACATTCTTTTACAATATTTCCACTGTACCTTTTCCTCTATATTCAAAGTATGTCCTTATAAATAGCACATGGTTGGATCTTGCTTTTATGCAGTGTGAAAATCTCTGCATTTTACTTATTTAGTCCATTTCCAACTAAAGTGATTATTGAAATAATTGAGTTTAACTCTCCCATCTTGATTATTTATGCTATTTATTTGCTTTCTCCTCATTCTTTTATGCTTTCTATGGAGTGAATCACATGAGTTTAAAAAATATTATACTTTCCATTATGAAATTCTTGATATGTAGTTTCTTTGATATGTTTTTGTGATTGCTCTAAAGTTTACATTTTTCAACTTTGTCCCAGTCTACCTTCAACTAATATTTTACATACAGCAGTATAAAACTCAGTCCCACATTTTGGGCTTTTGTATGCTTATATATTACATGTATATATGCCACAAATTGCACAAAACATTGTTAATGTTTAATTTAAACAGGCAATAGTGTTTTGACTACATTTAAAATATTACAAATGTGCATGTATGGACATTTTAAAGTTATTTTTATTTACCCTTGTATTTATCTTTTTTGTCCATATTTTTCTTCCTCAGGTATCTGTTTATAACTGATATCATTTCCATTTAGTCTGATGAATTTTTATTAGCATTTAAAATTTTTTCAGCTTTCGTCTGCCTGAAATGGTTTTTAGTTCTCCTTTCTAAAAACTTACCATTTCACTGGATGTAAAATGCTAAAGCTTATTTTCTTTCAACACATTGAAGATTTTATTGCATTGTGATCTGACTGCTGTTGTCTGGTGACAATGTGCAGTTCTTCCATTGTGTGTGTAATAAGTCTTCCCACCCCTAACCCTGTTTGCTTTTAAAATTTGTTTTTTATCTTTGGTTTTCAGCAGTTTGACTGTAAAATGTTTAGGTATGTTTACTCTGAATTGATACTCTTTGGGGTTTCCTGAGCTTCCTGATGTATAGGTCGGTATTTTTTATCAATTTTGAAAGATTCCTAGTCGTTATTTCTTTAAATATTTCTTCTTTCCCATTCTCTCTTTGTTCTTTCCAGTGACTTCAATTGTGTATGTTAGATTATTTAATATTGCTTAACATATCTTGTATGCTCTGTTTTGGCTTTCTTTTCCATTCTTTATATTATTTGTGTTTTAGTTTGGGTACTATCTATTGACCTGTGTTCAAGTTCACAGATTCTTTCTTTAAAGGAATTTAGTTTCTTATTAATCTCACCTAATGATATAATTCTCACTTAGAAAATTTCCATTTGATTCTTCCAGTGTTTCAATGTTTCTTCAGAAGTTGCTTGTTCTCTTCAAAAATATTATTTAGTTTCCCATTTCCTTCAGCATTTTTAGTATAGTTTCAAGTCACTGTTAGTTCCAACTTCTGAACTATATCTGAATCTGCTTTTATTGACTATTTTCTTGACAATGAGTCACATTTTCTTTCTTCTTAATTTTTTAAATGTAATATTTGATTCTATGGCACACATAAATGAAAAACCATAGAAATTACAATAAATAATATTTGTTTCCCCAAAAGTGCATGATCTTGTGTCATGCCACTAAGTAAGACTTTGTCAATATGATGTGTAGTGATGCTGTTCCAGGTTCGATTGCAGGTTTGGGTTAAAGCA
Organism: Tonatia bakeri; assembly: GCA_004024845.1. Lineage (NCBI taxonomy): Eukaryota > Metazoa > Chordata > Mammalia > Chiroptera > Phyllostomidae > Tonatia > Tonatia bakeri. The sequence continues at coordinate 18,863 of PVIA01005917.1, forward strand.
TTTCACCAATGGCTTTAAATACTTTGAAAAAAGATCAAGATTTTTCCCTCTGAACGGTGGCAATATTCCAGATATATGTATATTTTATAGCCAAGCTGCCAGCTATGAAGTATCATTTGCTCTTCAGTTTTGTTTCAGGCTTCAATTTCATGGAAGATACCTTTCTGCCTAGAACACAGTGGAGAAATATACCTTATTTCACCCTCACACCTTCATAGCTGAGAGTCTAGAGTGCCTATGGAGGTTTTAGGGGAAGTGTTCTCTCAGTTCTTCAGTTCTGATGCCAACATTTTATAGGTAAGTCCTGAGCACTTGAATCGATGTCTCTCATTTTGCTTGATCTACCCATTCGATTCAGTGGGTGGCTGCCTTACATTTTGAGAGGCTCTGCACCCCTAAGGTGTTCTTCCTGCCCTGCCCTACTCTCAGGTTTGATATACTGTGCTAGTACTCTGTAAAGTACCATAGGAAAGATTTGGCATATTGGTGCCTAACTTGATTTGTGACTATGGCTTCTCAGAATTCTAATTGTTATGTCAGTCCTCACACAGCCATTAAGTGGTAAAAAAAAAAAAAGCTAGTGTCACCTTACAGCTATGGTAGATTTTGTTTTCTTCTGGTCTTTACCTGGAGTGGGAACAGCCCTCTTAAAGAACTAGTTAGTCACTTTCTGGAATTTTCATTACTTAGGTGTTTTTTGTTGTTGTTTTGTTTCATTTTTGCATTCCTAGTTCTTGATAAATTTAGAAAAGTTATGATAAGTTATGGTGCTGTACCTCTCTGGTTTATTTTGGTGGTTAGGATGAAAGTGATAGGCTCTTGCAGCCATCTAAATGCTAAATGAAAGTGAGAAACCCAGTATTTTAAAATTTTTATTTTATATTGTTTGCTTCTAAGATGTAGATATACAATTATTTTTTATTATTATTGATCTATATTTATGGCCTTCTCTGTTCACTTATTTGTACTAGAAGTTTTGGGGTTTTTTTGTTTTTGTATATTTTTTATGATTTTCTATATAAATTTTTGTCCTGCATGACAAAAGAAAAGTTTACTTCTAGCTTTTTATTCTTTATGGTTTTTATTAATTTATTTTTGGGGCTGACTTCACTGTCTAAGTCCTCTGGTGCAATGTTGAACAGAGTGATGAGTGTTACTGAAGTAAAGAGGAAAATGATTATTATTTTTTCATTAAGTATGATGCTAGTTTATCACAGATGATTTTAGCAGACTGAGGAAATTGCCTTCTATCCCTGCTTTGCTCAGTTTTTTCATAAATAGGTGTTAAATTTAGTCAAATGCTCTTTTTTAATGTAGTGATGTGATTATATATCTTTCTCTTGTATTCTTTTTAAAAAAGTTTTTATTGTATTTTTTTTCCATTGACATTTAGTCCCCTTATACAAACTCTCATCTGCCCCTCTCACAGTCACCCTGCTGCTTTCTGTGTTCTCTCTCATCCTCTTAATATGGTGAAATGCACTGAAAAACATTAAAAATTTTAAAGCAAACTTGAATTTCTGGAATAGACCCAACTTGACCATGATGTATTGTTATTCTTTCTCTATATTACTGTATTACATTTGCTAATATATGTTTAAGAAATTTTGTGTGTGTTCATGAAGGATATTGGGGCATGTGTTTTGTTTTTTCTTATAAAAATAAATTAGGCTTTGTTATTACAATCATTGTAGTTAAATTATCCTAAATGGGATAGGTAGTATTTTCTTGTTTTCTATTTTTTGAAAGAGATTATATGGTATGGTATTGTTGCCTTCTTAAATGTTTAAAAGAACTCATGAGAAAAATTATGTAAACCAGAAATTTTCTCAATAAAGATATTTTTTGCAATTTAATAATAAGAGGCTATTATGATTCTATACTTTTTCTTGTGCCCATTTTGGTTAAGTTGTGTTTTACTTATGACCATTTTATAAATGTTGTCAAACTTAATTGGCAACATAATATTTACTTTTCATCTGTTTAATGATTGTAAGATCTACAGTGATAATCCTTTTTCATTCCTGATGTTGGCATTTTTTTCTTTGATTTTCTTGATTGGTATGATAAGAGTTTTAACAGTTTTCATTAATCTTTTTAAATGTCCAATTTTGTTTTTTAAAATTTCCTTTTGAATTTTTTTCTATTGTTACAGTTTATTTCCATTTACTAGATTTCCGACTTGTTAACTATTTTCTTCTTTTTCAGTAACAATAATTTTTTGCAACCTTTTATAAATTTTTAAGGTAAAGACTTGGATTATGGGTTTTATACCTTATTTTTTTCCTGTCATAAGCATGTAAAGCTATAACATGCCCTCTAAATCAATCTTGTAACTTCATCTTACAGATTTCTTTTTGTTTTGATTCATTATTGTTCCATCGAACCATTTTCTAATTTTCTTGTGATTTCTTTTCATTGACCAATAAGTTCTTTAGAAGTGTTTTATCTTGATTTCAAATAGCTAGAATTTTTGTCTAGATATCTTTTTTTAAAATTTTATTTATTTTTAGTTTTATAGAGAGGGGAAGGGAAGGAGAGAGGGAGAGAAACATCAATGTGTGGTTGTGTCTCACACATCCCCTACTGGGAATCTGGCCCACAACCCGGGCATATGCCCTGACTGGGAATCGAACCAGCAACCTTTTGGTTCACAGGACTGTGCTCAATCCACTGAGCTACACCAGCCAGGGCTAGATATCTTTTTAAAAAACATTGAATCCTGCTGTGTCCAGAGGACATACTCTGGCCTTTGATATTTACTGATACTCTTTTATTAGCATGTAGTCTATCTTGGTAAATGTTTTATGTGTATGGGAAAGAACACGTACTGTTTAGTTTCTCATGTAGCAATGTATATATATCATTAGATCAAATTGGTTAACAATATTACTTAAATATATATCTTTTCAAATTTTTGTCTACCTTTTCATCAGTTAATGAGAGGGTTGTTAATCTCAACCTTACCAAGTCCAATTGTAGATTTGTTTATTACTCCTTTCAGTCTCTGTCAATGCCTACTTCTTATATTTGAAGTTCTTTTTATTAGATGTACAAACAATTGTGACTTTTATGTTTTCTAATGACTTATTCTTGTTATTATAATAAAATAGTCCCCCTTATCTTTGATAATACTCTTTATCTCGATGTCTGTTTTAGTAACATTAACATAGTTTATTAGCTTTGTAAAGCTTACTTTGCATGGTACATATATATTTCTACCTTTTCACTTTCAACCCCTTTGTGTTTTCATATCTAATGTGAGTCTTTTATAAACAACATATAGTTGTGTCTTTTTAATTAATTCTAAGAAGTTTTGGCTTTTAATTGGTATGTATAACACCATGTTACCTAAATTATGTTACATAATTAATGATATGTTTGAATATATACATATTATCTTCATATTTCTTTTTTGTATTTCTCTTACATTTTTGTTCCTCTGTTGCCCCCTTTTCTATTCTGTGATTTTTAAAAGATGTTTCTAACATTCTATTTTATTTCTTTCTTTTACCTTTAGATATACTTTTTTTGCATACGTATTAGTTGTTCTATAGACATTGAAAAGTGTGCTCCAAATTTTATCAGTGCACTTACAAAGTTGCATCATTTCCTGGAAACTATAAAAAAATATGACTATTTAATTTCATTTATGACCTTCCATCCTTTGTGCCACTCTTGTTAAATACTTTATTTCTACATACATCAAAGCCCTATAATATCATGTTATAGTTGTTGTTCTCAATGGTCAATAGCTTATAAAGTAATTAAGAAAAGAAAAATGAAAGAAAATATTTTCCATTGACCCACATATTTTCTATTTCAATGCTCTTTGCTTATTCCCATAGATCTGAGTTTCCATTAGATGTTTTATATTTATTTAGAGAACTCTAGCAGAGACTTTGTGGATAAGTTAATGATGGATAACTAGAAAATTAAGCAAATACATGAACAAAAACATTTGTTAACTTCAGGGAACAAAAAAAAATTCTTCAGAGAGGAAATGCAATCAGACCATGCTATGTGACTCAGCCAGGAGCCATGTTTTTATAGTAGCTTGATAGGTTAAACACTAAATATTGCCATAACCACAAATTTTTCTTAGTGGGAAATCAATAGTTAATGTATGAAACAAACAAACAAACAAACAGGCGTACCAGTAATTGGGAGTTTGGAAAGAGGAAGGCGACTTTCAAAGGGAAGAGTTCAGAGCTGGCAGAGATTGCCTCTGGGAAGCAAAATGTAGGGGGCTGCTCCTTCCCATAATATGTTTAATTTTACTGTTCGAATTTTTATACTATACATGTGTACTAATCTGATAATAAAACAATTGCTAAGCTAATGAGAATATCCCAGGGAGAGGGAAAACATAAGAATATAAGAAGCAGGCTAATGAACTGTGTAAGATTTTGGAGTACATACATTGGGATGATATTCAGTAAAGTAAATGGCCTTAAGTAGAAGAAAAGATAGTTTCTCTGGTTCATTTAGCAAGAGGGAAGGATCATAGGATCAGAGCAGATGATGGTGGGTGGTAGGACACGGAAGGGTAGTTGGTTCTATTTCTCTACGAAGATGTCAGTATGAGAGGAACGTGGAAGCACAGTGTCAGCTGCTTATCCCAGAGGGCTTGCAGTGAAGAAGATCAGATGATGTTTTTAATCATTTAAAAATTTTCACCCTGGCTGGCATAGCTCAGTGGATTGAGCATGGGCTGTGAACCAAAGCATCACTGGTTTGATTCCCAGTCAGGGCACATACCTGGATTGCAGGCCATGGCCCCAAGCAACCACACATTGATGTTTCTCTCTCTCTCTCTCTTCTTCTCTCTCTAAAAAAATAAATAAATAAAATCTTAAAGATATTTTTCCCATTAATTTTCTTTTGATTATTTCTGTTGTCATGTCCATCCCTATATTCTGATACTTTACTTCTCAGTTTATTTTAAATGTATTTTCTTTTGCAATTTCTCTGTTTCATCTACATAGTCTCAGGCATACTCCCCTGAAAAAGCACATGTAGTCCTTCAAAAATGTGTTCTTTTTCTTCTTTGTGAATAAACAGAATGAAATTTATTTATGAATATGTGATGGCTATCATCTGAAGAAAAATACATGTCCATGTTATCCCTATAATTTCTGAACTCCTTCTGTGCTTTGGATAGTATACTGTCAAGATAATAAGGAAGCTTAAAATCAAATGGTAGTATAGGACAAAGTCTCATCCTATGATTAACTTTGTCTTACAGAGACAGCTAGACTGCTCTGGACCCAGAGGAGGGATTTGGTATACCTGATGACAGTGACTGGAGCGTGCACATAAACACTGAAGGGACACACTCAACCTAAGCCCTATGGTAGAATGCGGCTCCGCCAACCTGCTCTCAGCACAGATTTAATTAAGCAAGTGGGAGTCTGTATCACTGAAGACAAATCCTCTAATGCTTACTAACAGTGTATTCTTGGGCAAATGACTGAAACTTTGAATTTATAGCCTAATTTTTAAAAATGTTGATTACTTTGTTACCTGATAAGAATGTTGTGATGATTGAATGAGAGAGTGAACGTGAATGCAACCATATGCCTGATTTACATACGGTCGCATACCTGTCTCTAGGAAAAAGTATTTCTCATCTCCTACCACCACCACCAACTCATCAATCAACAGTTAAACTAATCTCCAGCTCTCCTAAACTTAAGAAAACTTGCTCTTTAGAGGATCAAAACTGTTCACCTTCCAATGAGGCAATTAGCAATCAGTTTATGGTTCGGATGCCAGAAGTGTGAAAACAAAATGGAGAACGATGAGATAATGTGGAAAGTTAGAAAAAGGAAGAGGTGGGAGTTTGAGACAGGAGAGCACAAGAGCAATTGCTGAACAAAGATGCTGAAGTCCTAACTGGCGTTTGTGGCCATGAGCATGGATGGAGGGGCAAATCTAGTATTTCTAAACTGTGTTGATGTGGCCAGTGTGTAACGTGGGCTTACCATGAAACTAATGAAGCTTTAGCTTTAAAACCCGTAGCGTGCACAGATGGGCTCCTTGCAAGGCTCTGGGAGAGAAGTTGGTAATATGATTGCACATTCATGTGTTTTCATGAGATTTGCAAAATAAAATGTTTTGACTGCAGTTGGTTAAGACTAGCATCTTTTGATTCTACCTTTTAGTCGATTTTCCCCTCATATTGAGGGAATATTGGAGTGACCACAGGCATTTTCAGACTCCAGCCAAGGAAAGATGAGTTCCAAATACTTTAGTTTTGAGTTTTATGGGATTTATGTATGTGGGTCACATGTTCATGTACAGTTAAGTTATTGTTAGCTGTTCTGGTATAGAATTGGCTTCCAGGAATAATCCTACTGGACACCATGCCAACTTTCTGAAGCAATGTAAGAAGGGTGCAAGGCCAGATGTTGCATTATGATATAAATGTGCCCTACCACTCCTGGCATGGAAGGGAATGAGTAATGAGAAATAATGTTTGCAGTGTAGGAAGCCAAATTCCCTATGGAAAATAATGTAGACACCGGCCCGCAGTGTCCGCATCATTATGGATGAAATGAGACATTCACATGGCCTATGGAGTCTGGTGGAAGAAAAGGGACAGCATGGCTTTTCTCTCAAGGGGAGCAAAAGCCACAGCCTCCACCATGGCAGGCCTTTATTGGGTTTCTCTGCCCATTACATGATGGTCCTCATTTACTATGCATAGGTTCACTTTAGGTGGTTACCTTTTACAGAAAACAAAGGAGCCAATGCTGCTAATCACATCACAGAAGAGGGATATTTGCAAATGAAAAGGCAAAAGTGGTTGATCTGGTCACACTCATCCTTGGAAGGTTTAGCATGGTTTTTAGTAAGTTACTTTGCAGTAAATGTCCTCAATTCAGGGTGAGGGAGTTTTAGCAAAAAGCAAGACTCATAGTGGCCTAGGTACATGCAGGCCTTATTCCCCACAGGAGAACCTATTTATGGGTGTGGGTCCTGTACATCTCCAAGTGGGAGCTGGGCCCACGCCACGCAGAATGGCCTCCTACAGGAAAAGTCTTCCAACCCTCAGACATGTAAACTTTTAAGAGGTAAATTCAGTTCTCATTATTACCTACAAAAAATGGGAGTTGTGCTCTATAAGATATACTTAACAATGCACCACAAAAAGTTATCAGTGCACAATTGTTTTCTCTTTCTTGATGAAATTTGTGTGATATTTATCAACATTTCTTTGTATGTAGGGCATAAGACCTATAGTAGTAGTATAAATGCAGTAGAGCTAAGTGTGAAGTCATGTTTTATGCATTGCAATATAACTCATCTCATTACAAATAACAAGTTTTGAAACTGACTTTTTATATTTTTAAATTCTTATTGAATTTCTTGGGGTGATATTGGTTAATAAAATTATATAGGTTTCATGTATACAATTCTACAATATATCATAGTCATATTGTATTGAGTGTTTACCACCTATCAATATGACAATATATCATAGTCATATTGTATTGAGTGTTTACCACCTGAAGTCTCCTTCTTCACCATATACACCCCCTATATCCTCTGTGACCACCCCTACCCGCTTCTTTCTCTCTGGGAATCATGCTGTCATCTGCGTCTATGGGGTGCTTCTCTGTTTTTCCTTAATCCCCTCACCTTTTTCACCCAGCCCTGCAACCCCCTTGTTTTTTTTCAAACTGTTAATACTGTAATACCAATTTCATCAGCCATGTTTTAGACTGAATTATGTATTTGTTAAGTATACAGATAATATATTGTTAAACTGCCAATATTAAAAACTATTCAAAGGTTATGAAAAGTATATGAAAAAGAAGTTTAGTGTGTAGTATATGAAAAAAAAAGTATATGAAAGTATATGAAAAAAGTCAGTTTCATTAATAAAAAACATTGTGCTTATATTAATTTTGTGTCTGTTTATCAGCTTTTATAAATTTATAATTTATTGTAAATTCTCATTCAGAATATTGACTTTTCTAACAAGTTTTGTATTAATAATTGTTTTTTCTTTAAAAATGCCCTCCACTATGTTGTATAAACTTCAGACCTTACAAAACTTGATACCACCCTGAACAGTGAAATAATAATGCAGAACAGAACAGTTCTCTCCAGAAAAAGGACATTACTTCACTTCTCAAGCTACTAAGAGCTTCTGGTTAATCACTAAACTTGAATGAATCATTCCTCAGAAGGGACTACTCTCAGAAATTGACTTCTTTACTTTTAGTACCTAGTTACAGACTCTTAATTCTCCAAAATGGATCAGCTTCATCCTAGAGCAGATGTTGGCCAAAGCCTTTGGGTGCCCTTATGTTTAACGACTTTCTCTTTCAAATTAGCATGAGACCTCTTGAGCCTTTTTGTTTCCTCCCAGCAAAATGTGGCAACCAGGGCACAAGACCCTGAGATACCAAAAGAAAACTTTGTCATGTTCTGATATTGCTCTAAGGAAAGAGTTTGTCTTAATTTCTCTCTTCTTTTTTTTTCCCTTTTATATAAGGTAAAACTAGGAAATCCTCTTTATGTCTTGCAGATCAGAAATTGGGTTTGAATTGTTTCTGAGATTAAAAAAAACAAGTGCTCTTTGTTGTAGTGATATGTTGACATTGTGGATATTCACAATGTAATATTTCAAATGTAAACTCCCATTAAAAATCAGTTCAACTGATTTTTGTGTTACTAGGCTTTAAGAATCTCTGTAAACTTCTATAGTTCTGTCATTAAGCATACACTGGAATTTAGGAGCAAGCTTTATTTTCACTGTGATCCTTTTTTTCCTCATAGAATTGTAAAGGGCAAGCCAGACCAATAGATTGATTTATAATAAGATCAGTTCTCATTTAAAGGATCATCATTATCCTACATTGTATAGTTTCCTGTGATCTCCTACATTCAGAATTTCACAGATTAATCTCTCTGACTTCTTAAGGACAAATTCCTTGATTTTTCACTGGGAGAAAAATTACTTTCAATATGATAAATAGTGAAAAAGTAGATGGACAGGTCCAATCAATTTAAGGAAGATCTAATTATTTTAAATTTCACTTTCATCTTTATTGAGGCTGAAACAAATAGCCTTTTTGATAAGACCTATGCTCTAATTTCTCAACTCAAAAAAAGCATGTTGAGCCAACATCCTGAGCTAGAAGCCCTGGGGACAAACAGCAAGAGGAGCAAACAGATGAAGCAGCAGCATTTCACTATTCTGTAAATTAAATGTTCCTCACGTGTCTATATTCCTTCTGCCTGAAACAGACATGTGCTTGTTTCATTTCTTCCCTTCCTCTCCAAAATGTTTCTTTATTTTCAGGTTTGTAGGAAGGCCTTGAATGATGGCTATATTTTTGTAGCTCTTGGTTGTAATCAAATGTATTTCCTTCTCTCATCTACATTTAAGTTTGGTGATTTCCTATCTTTCTGATCAATGTTTGTGCCTCTCAGCATTTTGGATTTTTGTTTAAAGAGTGAAGTATAGCCAAAGACACTGAAATTGAGAACAGGCTGACAGTGATCAGACGGAGAGGGGAGAGGATAATGGGGGGAAAAGGATGAAGAGTTTACACGAACAATTATAAAGGACACATGGACAACAACAAAGGGGGTGGAAGCGGGGGAGGGAGGCAGGGAGGGCTAGGGTGGTGGGGAGGGGTGGTGGAAAAGGCAGAAAATTGTACTTGAACAACAATTAAAAAAAAATTAATTAAAAAAAGAAAGAAAGACTGGGAGAGTGAGGAACCACTTACTGGTCATCGTACTGCCCAGGACTTGAAGCGGACTCAGTTCACTTTGACAAGATGAGTACTGATAACATCAGGCAGGAGTCAGCTTCTGCCTAGAGACCATTTGGGTCTGATACATTATTTACAGACCATGGTAAAATCAGAACATAAGAGAAGGAGACTTTGTGAACCACCAATACAAGTAACTGTGGACTTAGAGGGAAGTATTGATCAGAATTAGATCAGAATTGTGAAATGGAAATTTATCTCTCTACTTCTGGTACAGCTGTCACCCCATTCCTGCCTTAACATGAATTTTTGAGAAAATATTAACTCATGGTCCAGATAATCTTAGAAAAATCTTGGCTCATATCATATGACTCTCCAGGACCCTGAACTTGAGGTCCAACCTGAACTTTTTATTTATGTTTAATCCATATTTCTCACTTAGTCTTGAAGGTTCTCCTTAATAATTTATATGCTATGTCTTCCTGTTCTTACTGCTGCCATGAGGGAGATATCTTCAGAGTTCCAAGTGGCAACAAACAACTTTGTGTTTATCTTGATTCTTTTATTACAGTATACTCATTGATCTCCAGTACCATAGTCCCCTCTGATCTGTGGTTTTGCTTTTCACAGTTTGAGTTACCTGCGGTCGACCTTGGTCCAAAAATGTTAAGAACGTTTTCAGAAAGAAACAACTTATATGTCTTAAATTTCTCACTACTCTGAGCAGCATGATGAAATCATGCACAGTCCCACTCTGTCCCACCCAGGATGTGAATCATTGCTTTGTATGGAGTCTCCACACTATAGATACTCCCTACTCATTAGTTATTCTGCAGCCATCTGAGTTATCAGGTCACTGTCACGGTAGTGCAGTGCTTGTGCTAGTCTCCCTTATTTTACTTAACAGTGCCTCCAAAGCACAAGAGTAGTGATGCCAGAAACTCTGATATGCTGAAGAGAAACCTTTGTAAAGTGCTTCCTTTAAAAGACAATTTCTCAATAAGGAAAAAATTTGTATGCTGAGGTTTCTAAGATCTATGGTGAATACAAATCTATCCATGCAATTGTCTAATTTCTAAGTTAAACTTTATCATGGGTATGTGTGTATAGGAAAAAATATAGTATGAGGTTCAGTACTAGCTGTGGTTTTAGGCATCCACTGGGGGTCTTGGAACATGTCTGCTGAGGATAAGGGGAGATTATTGTACCTCTTATGAGATTTTCTAAATTCAAGACTTAATTCATTAAGGTATATGCCTCTACTATTTAGGTTTTCAATTTTCCCTAGATATGGAGATTATCAGTTTTACCAGCTGCTATACCTTTTGTAATATTACAAAAATTTTTAAGCATGCACAAAAATTAAGAAGAAAAAAGCAAGCAAAAATATGACAACCATTAAATGTCAATACATTTTTGAGATTTCAGTTAGCCAAAGCAGAAGAGAAAGATCAGGAATTAACTTTGTCCCATGAAAGGAAACATAGCAATTCTCAGATGACATGTATCTATATTTTGATTTAATGCAATTAATCAGATTGTACCATTTTCTATATTCTCCAACAGTCTCACCTATATTTGAAATCTACAAATGGCAATAGTAATATTAACTATTAGAAATTGCCATTTTTATAGTTCAAAATAGTTAAATATTGCCAGCCAATTTTATCCCACTCCTTGTGGAGTAATTAAAATTAGTAATATAGAGAAAAACTGCTCTATCCATACCTCTATTCAGACCTAATGCTCATTTTAATGGTTGCTTTTGTGTCCTTCTAGAATATCTTTCCCTCTAATAAGCAAATAAAAGTGTATATTCATTATTTTTATTTTTCTTGCAAAACACATTGTTAAACATATTCACTGTTCTGTGTCTTGCTTTTTAAAAAACTTAATAACATATTATTTGTAGCTTCTCCCTCTTTGAAAAAACAAGTATTACATATTCTATTGTAAGAGTGTAATGTGAGTTATTGGCCCCATGTCATTGACAAATACTTTGCTACTATAAGCAATGGTTTAACAAATAAGACTGACATTACAAAAGGTGAAAGCAATTAGGAAGTACAAATTGCTATTTATAAAAATAGTTAAGGGGATGCAAAGTACAGAATAGGGAATGCATAGTCAATAATATTTTAATAACTATGTAAGGTGTCAGATGGGTACTATTTTTATTGGGGTGATCACTTCTTAAGGTATGTGGATGTCTAATTATTATGTTGTACATCTGAAACTAATATTATATGTAAACTATAATTGAAAAATAAGTTTAAAAAATAAATTTTAGAAGAATAAAAAACAATAATTATTAGGAAAAAATTGACATTATATCCTATGAGTGCACATGTATGATTAAGATACATTCTTTAAAAAAAGACACATTTTTAAAAATGTAATTGCCCAGTCAAATGTTGAGTGTATTTGCACTTTTTATAGTTACAGCCAAGTTGCCTCCACAGGGTCTGTGTGTGGTCTGCCAAGTGATACATGGAAATGCCCTTTCCTACATGTGCTGTTATGCACATGTAGGAAAAAAATGGCAATTGAAATTTTTGCTAATATGATAGGAAAAATTTGTATTTTAATATGCTTTTAATTTGTATGTCTATTACTATGAATAAGGTTTATATGTTTTATTCATTTAAGGAATATATTTTCCCTCCTGCAGAAAGCCTCTTTATCTCATTTCTTCATTTACTGTTAAGCTATTGGTCTTGGCCTTATGAAATATTTTCTAGAAGCTCCTTATGTATTAGACAGATTAGCAATATATTATTAATATAACTTCTAAATACTTTCCCCATGTAATCATTTTTAATTTGACCTTATTTATATTTTTGTTTTTACTGAGTAGAAGTTTTTATTTTTATGGAGGTGAAGATAACCATTTGTCTATCTTTTCTTTAATAGTTTCTAGATTTTGAATCATATTTAGGCCTTCCTCCAAGTTTATAAAGGATTTTGCTTAAGTTTTCATCTAGTAACTTTAAGGGTTTTAAAAATATTTATTTCATCCTTATGGAACTTAACATATGGTAGAATGTAGAATTTAGCCATCCTTATTTTCAGGTGACTGTCTAGATTTCCCACCACCATGTATTGAAAAGCCCATCTAGTCGCAAGTCATTTCAGATGCCAGTGTTTTTAGGTCTATCTCTGGATATTGGTTTTATTCCATATTTATTTTCTTCCATTGTCTATCCTGACAGCTAGCTGTATCTCACTGATTGTACTATGAAGAGTTTATTATCTGTTTTTAACATGATAGTTCTATAACATTTTCAAAAGTTTTCAAGTTATTTCTCTTTACTTTTCCATGCAAACTTCAAAGTCACTTTTAAAATTTTTTTTTAATTTTTAAAATTTTATTTTAATCATTCAAGTACAGTTTTCTGTCCTTTTTTAGTTTTTAAAAATTACCTATTGATACTTTTGAGATTATATTACATTTTTTAATTAATTCACACAGAACTGATACATTGTTATTTTTCCTGTACAAATTATATCTATTTTGTTATAATTAAGAATGAGTTTCTTTTCCTGTTACATTTTGTAACTTATTTCAGGTATATATGAAATCTATTGATTTGTGTATATTAATTTTCTACTCTGCTACCTTATTGAATTCTCTTACTGCTTGTAGTAGTTTTCAAGTTAATTTTATTTTCCAAGTATACAATCATATCATTTGCAAACAGTGATAATTTTATTTCTTCTTTCCCACTTTATATAAGCAACATATTAAAATATTATCATTGTATAAAAATGAAAACAATACAGAAATACTTTTAATCACAAACAAGAATCCTTCCTAACTTCCCCAACTCTTCATCCAAAGGTCTTTCTTTAGATTTCCATAGATGTGAGGCAGGAGATAGTCAGAAAGGACACTGCAGAGGCCCCGCAGGGCTGGGATAGAGAAACATCCATACATGACAAAGACCCTCTAAGACCGGTTGTTCATGTTTTCTGGGATAACTCTGAATCATGGAATGCGCCTGCACATTACCCCTGATTCATTATAATAGCATTATAATGAATTAACATTGTGAGACTCCCTTCTCCAGTAGCCAATCAAGAAAATCTTGGGCAACCACACATGCACAGTAGCTTTGATATATAACTCATTGTACCTGTGCAAAGGAAGCCTGCCAAAGACTAGCCAGGAGGCTTCTGCCCTATAAGAGGGGAATCCCTCCAGCCCACGTGGTCAATCTCTGCTCAGAGCTGGCCTGCTCCCATGTTCTGTGGAGTGTACTATCACTTAATAAATCTTCCCTCTTTCTTTATGCTATAAACTCTGTGTGTTTGGTTCAATTCTTTGTCCTCGATCACTACGAAACTGGTTACCTGTGCACACCTGTGACAGATGTGTATGTAAAACTACCCGTAGCTTTATTTTTTTTATTTTCATATTTGGAATGTACTTTATATTCTATTATTTTATATAGTTGTCTTAATTTTTTTTTAAAGAATTGCAAACTTAGAAGTTACAACTACAGAGTAATGAACTTATTTTCCTAAATTATTTTAGAGGAGGTCACTGACCTGATACTCCATAACCGGTATATGGAAATTCAGTGTGAATTTCTTACATGCAAGGATGTTATCCAATAGAATCATCATAATCAGCTAATCCACATCAACACATTAAACTATCTAAACCTGCATTCTTCATTTTTCCTATATCCCAATAATATTTATGGCAAAAGGATCCAGTTCAGCATCACATGTTGCATTTAGTTATAATGCCTCTTTTATTTTGTAGAATTTCCCTCAATTTGGGTTCATTTGATTACTTTCTTTCCTTATGATTACATTCAGGTTACACACAGGAATACATTGGTGGGACTGTGCTGGGGGCTGCCCTGCCTGGTCTCAAAAATCTGTAACTGCCTATAACTATGGCTGAGTAAAAGGCCTCTGAACCAGGAGACGCTAAAGAGACAAAACTTATTTCCCTGGCATGAACGCTGCCTGTTCATATGCCTCATTCCTTTTCATGCTTGAATGGCAGTCAATGATGGGTAAAAATTCTCTTGGATAGAGAATGGACCTAACACAGATGCGTTCATGAGGGAATGACAGGGACAAGACTTGCGGGGCTGTGGAAATAATGGGGTGATCGACATCAACCCCTGCCCCCTTGGCTTTGCCAATGCCTGAGTCCTTGAGCACTCCAAGTCTCCCAGCTGCCTTTGTCTCCTCTGCCCAACTCAGGCCCCTTGGAAGTAACAGGGGCGGTACAGTCCAGACCAGAAATCGTGGACTTCTTGGGTAATCAGGCCTAAGACATAGAATATGAAAGACCTTGTGAAATCTGCTTGCTGAAGGATGCTCTTTAATTAGAATATGAAGTCACGGGCAGGAAACAGAACTAAGCTTTAAGTCCTATAGTCTTTTTAAATGATAAAACCCCCAAATCTCTGGCTTTAGGATCCCAGCAGGAAATCTACCAGCACCTTTCAAAAGCTAACTACTTGTAATTTGCAAACTGTGTTGGTATTCAAGAATAAAACCCTGCTTGTGCAGGGGGGCGGGGCGCTCTCTCCTAGGGGGCTGTCCCCTGAGTGGGGGGTGGCCCAGTGCTTTCCCACTTGGGAGAGTGGCCACTCAGCCCCTACTTCTCCACAGAAAATTGCCTGTTTTTGTGTATATTCATTTCTCGTGTTTCGACAAGCCATCCGCAGCATTGCGTGATCACTGCAGGCCGGGGACCTCCCGTCAGGACTGTCTAGGAAGCAAATCTGTTTTCATTGTTTCTTATCTGGTGGCATGCGATTCCCCATTTGTGCCATTGTTTATTATACTCATTTGGATCATTTAATTAAGGTGCTGTCTGTAGGGCTTTTCCACTATTATGTTACTCTTTTATCCTTTTTAAATCACAGTTGACCCTTAAACAACATGGGTTTGAACTGCATGGGTCCACTTACATGCAAATTTTTTTTTAATAAATGGAGCTAGCCTTTTATATCAATGTGTTTCCAATCTGCAGATTCAGTCAACCTGGGATTGAAACGGTATTTTTGCACTCCTAACTGCAGTTTCCTCACTACAGATTGAAAGTGCTGATCTTTGTCCTGGCTGGTGTGGCTCAGTGGATTGACTGCTGGGCTGCGAACCAAAGGGTCACTGGTTTGTTTCTCAAGTCACACACCTGGGTTGTGGGCCAGGTCCCTAGTAAGGGGTGCAGGAGAGGCAACCACACATTTATATTTCTCCCCTCTCTTGCTCTCTCCTTTCCCATCTATAAAAATAAATAAATAAAATCTTAAAGACAATAAAAGTGCTGTTTTTGACCTGGGGTTGGTTGAATATGAGGATGCAGATGGGAAGCGTCAACTGTAGAGTCAAAAGTTCTACTCCAGATTTTTTACTGAGAGGGGCCAGTTGCACCTAATCTCCCTTCCTCCACCCCCTGCCCACACTCTGCTTGTGTTGTGCAAGGATCAACTACAGTAAGCATTTTGTGAGGAGCTGCTTTGAAACCGTCCAAGTATCTACGCTTCATGAAAGTTTTTACTTATTTGTTAATGTATTTATTTGTATGTGTATGAACATGATTTTCTATTTTATTCAATGGGTTATAATGCATTTCTAAAGTTTTCCAAAGCAGTTGTACTTATTAATACTCCCACAGCAAAGTGTGAGAATTATAGTTGTTCTATGTCCTTGACATTTCATATTGTTAGACCTTCTGATTACTGCCATTCTACTGTGTGTGAAGTGGTACCTTTGTGATTTTTACTTGGCGTGTAATTGTTGACTAATGATATTGATCACTAAGTGTTGTTGATTATCCATATATCTTCTTTTGTAAAGTATTAAAATGTTTTGCCCACTTTTAGATTTTTAATGATTTGCCTATTTTATTTTAACATAATTATTTATTAATTATTTTTGTTATTGATTTGTAGCTTCTTGTATATTTCAGATGCAAATTCTCTGCCAAATATATGCATTTTCTCATCCTACTTTAAATCTTGTCTCTTCATTTTTTTAGTGGTTATCTTTGATGAGCAAAAGTTCTATATCTTGATGAAACACATTTAAAAAAATTTTTTTAAATGATTAGTTCTTTTTTCATTCTGTCTAAAAAAATTTTGCCTAGTTCAAGTTCATAGAGGCATTATTCTTCTAAAACATTCAAATTTTAGCTGTACATACAGATTTATGATTGTTTTGAATTGATTTTTGCAAGTGGCATGTGGTAAAAGGTCAAGGTTCTTGTAAAAAAAAATTCAAATGGATATCCTGTTGTTCCAGTGCTATTTGTTGAAAAGACTTTCCTTTACTGAGTTCCCTTGATGCTCTTCCGTTGTTATTGTTAAGGTGAAATTTGCGTAACATAAAATTAACCATTTTAAAGTGTAGAATTCAGTAACATTTAGAACACTCATGGTGTTGTACAACCAACACTTCTATCAAGTTTCAAAACATTTTCATCACTTCCAAAGAGACCCATACCCTTTCAGCAATCACTCCCTATCCCCTGTTTCCTCTATATTTTTCTTGGAAATCAGCCAGTCAATGAACTGATGAATATGATCAGGTCTTGATTCTGTTCTGTTCAACTATTTAACTATCTGTATGCCAATATCCCATTTAAAAATATTGTAGTTTTGGAACAAGTCTTGAATCGTATTGTGAAAGTTTTCGAACTTTATTCTGTTTCAAGATTGTCTTGACTATTCCAGGTTATTTGCATTCCTATGTAAATCTTGAAATTTGTTTGTTATTGTCTACTAAAATAAAGATTGATAATATACTTTTAAATTAATTAATGTTCCGATTATAGTTAATATACAATATTATGTTAGTTTCAGGTACACTTAGTTATTAGACATTTATATACTTTATAATGTGATCACCTCAAGGTCTAGTACCCACATGACACCACACATAGTTTAGTTATTAAAATATTATTGACTATATTCCCTATGCTATAATTTATATACTTTTAAAATATAACTGGCAGTTTGTGCTTCTTAATCCCTTTTACATTTTTTACCCAACTTCCCAACTCCTCTTCCATCTGGCAACCATAAATTTGTTCTCTGTATCTATGAGTTTGTTTTTGTTTTGTTTATTTATTTTTTTTTAGATTTCACACATAAATGAAATCATATAGTATTTTTTTTTCTGTCTGACTTATTTCACTAGCATAATACCCTCTAGGTCTATCCATGTTGCCTCAAATGATAAGATTTCTTTTTTTTTATATCTGAGTAATATTCCATTGTATATTTGTATATATTTACCACCTCTTATCCATTCACCTATTGATAGACACATAGGTTGCTTCTGTATCTGACCTGGTAATGTTTTGATTGAGATTGTATTGAATCTATAGATAAATTTGAGAAGCATTGACATTTTAACAATATTGAGTCTTTAAATCCTTAATATGGTATTCACTGTTTAAGGCATCTTAATTTTTCTCAGAAGTGTTTTCATGTTTTCGGTATAGACGTCTCTTATTATTATATTTGTTCCTAGTAGTTTGAACTTTTAGATGATAAAATTATTTATTGGTTGTATTTAGAAGTGCAGATAATTTTTGTATATTGACCTGAAATCCTGTGACCTTACCAAATATATTTACTAATTCAAATAGGTTTCTGCAGATCATGTAGCATTTTCTATGTATATAATCATATCGTCAGCAAATAACAATTTTGCTCCTTCGATTTCAATCTTAATACAATTATTACACTTCCTTGCTTTAATTCCGTCTCTTAGATCTCTAATACCATGTAGAAAGGTTATGGTAGGAATATACATCTTTCCTTATTCCCAATCTGAGAGGAAAAGCATTCAATATTTCATCATTAAGTACTATATTAGCAGAGGAGTTTTTATAAATACCCTTTATCAGGTTGAGAAAGTTTATGTCTGTTACTGGTTTTCTGAGATTTTTAAATTACTATTATTTTTTGGTAATTTATTTTGCTAAATATATTTTTTGGAAAGCTTTTTAGATAATAACTCAATTTTTACTTTATTCTCTTCATATAGTGAATTATATTGATTGTTTTTCAAGTGTTAAAACTAACTTTCATTCCTGAGATAAAACCTACTTGCTGTTTTTTCTTTTTTGTTGTTAAATTTAATATACAAATATCTTATTAAGGATAAATACATATATTCTGGGGTAATATTCATCTGTAATTTGCATGTCCTATAATATCCTTGTTAAATTTTAGAATAAGAGTTATGCTGGCCTCTTAAAACAGATTGGGAAATCTCCCTACTCCTCTATTTTCTAAAAGAATTTGTATGCAGTTGGTTTTTTCCTTTCTTAAATGTTTGATAGAATTCACCAATAAAGCCATTGAGTGGTAATATTTTTGTGGTGCAAATGTTTTTATTTGTACACAATTTTTGAAATAAATATAAAGCTATATAATTTTTTTTATTTCTTTAGTACATTTTGATAAACTGTTTCCACAGGTATTGGTCCATTTCACCTAATTTATTGAATTTATTGGTACAATCAGCCCTCCAAAAAAACACAGATCAAATATTTTTAAAAAAGAAATTCCAGAAAGTTCCAAAAAGCAAAACTTCAATTTGCCATGTACCATGAGTCCATGCAAATGAAATGATGTGTAGACACACCCTGCTGTAGCCTATGTGCCAATACAGGTTATATGCAAATACTAGGCCATTTCATATAAGGGACTTGAACAACTTCAGATTTTGCTATCTGTTGGGGTCCTGAAATGAATTCTCCTTAGATACTGAGGAATGACTGTATTTCATTGTTTGTAACATCCTTTTAAAAGTGTCTTTAGTGTTCATAAGTTCTTGGTAATATCCCCTCTTTATTCCTGAAATTGGTAATTTCTGTTTTCTCTCTTTTTGACAGTTTTGCTCAGGGCTTGTCAATTTTATTAATGTTTTCTAAGAATTAATTTATAGTTTTGTTGATTTTAATGGTTTGTTGTTTTAATGGTTTGTTTTCTATCTCATTGATTTTGATTTATTCTTATCATTTTCTTCTACTTACTTGAGGTGTGATATTCTCTTCTTTTTGTACTCCTTAAGGTAAAACTTAGGTTATTTACTTTGTACTTATCTCATTTCTGATATAAGCATTTAACACTCAAGTTCTCTCTAAGCACTTTTTTAGTTGCCTCACACAAGATTTGATAGATTCTGTTTTTATTATCATTAATTTGAAATATCTTCTAATTTCCTTTATGATTTATTTTTGAGTCAAGTATATTTAATTATCAGGTTGTTTAATTTTCAAATATCTAGGAATTTTTAGTATCTTACTGTTATTGATTTCTAATTTCTAACTTCCATTGTAATCAATGAACGTACTCTGATTTATTTGAAATTCAGCAAGACTTTTTTAATGGCTGAGCACATGTCTATCTTGGGGAATGTTCCATGTGTACTCTGCAGTTATTGAGTGTAATGTTCAATAAACCAAAATGTCAAGTGGGTCTTGGTAAAGGAAAATTTTCCACAGATAATTTACTAGTAAGCTTTTATTCAGCGATTCATGAATTGTGCAGCATCCAATCTAGCAGACAGAAAGAAGCTCTGAAGAGCTGCAGTACGAGAGATATTTATAGACCAAAGTGACCAGGAACAAGGATGCTACACTGGGTATTTGCTGACTGGTTGAAGCAGAGCAGGGTTAGGTAACTTGTGCTGATCAAGCAAGCAGCGATTGGTTGAGCTAGGCCTTTCTTTTCTGGGAAAACTGAGCATAGAAACTTAGTTATGTTTTGGTTTACTCACATAGGGCTTAGCGTGAGCAACCCCACCTTGGGCCTACTGTAGATATTTTAACGGTCTATTCCTTAGATACTTAAAACATGCAAATTTTATTTTTGTATTTGTAGGAAGTAGGTATCTAATATTTTTCAAATGTATATATAGCCCATTGTTTTAATATCCATCACAGTTGGTTTGAAATAGTATTTTATGTGTCTGTGACTATTCTTGACTTCACTATTAGTTTTTAGGGTCAGATACAAAATTACCTAATATGAGACCTGACATAGATAACTAGTCCTTCCAATTATTTATTGGAAGAATATTTTCTGAATAGATGTAATTCATGAACACTAAGAAAAGTTCATTTTTGCTTCTCTCCAGTATTTTAGCCTATTTTTATATCTGTAGTCTAATATATATATATTCTAAATATCAAATTACTACATACATTCAAGGTAATGCTTAAAATCTTTCCACAGCAAGTTAGCTATGCAACAAATTTCTGAGAAATAGCTGTCAGGGACAGTACACTTATAGAGAAACTATGACCTATACTAAATAAATGTTCAACCTATATCAAGTAATTTGAATTGGGTTAAATTATTGACACTTTTTTCTTAACTCTTGTAAAAATATTACTTGGGGTGCTAGAATATTCCTGGGATATAACCATTAATTAAGTTGTGACACATTCCCTTGGAAGGGCTTGTTCTCTTTAATTTGATGCATTCCTTTGAGGTTAGCGGTGAGTGGAAAGTCCTGTCCCCATGAGCGAGGTTTTGTGAGTAGGTAGTGTTGGTTCTTTAGGGAGAGATGTGAGGCATGTGGTAGTTAGTCATTGATAGGTGTTTACTCTGGCTTTTTTACCTTTTCCTGAGCCATCTGGATAGAATTAATTATTCCCTCTTAGAATGCTTGTTTAGATCTTCTCTCATAGGTTGTCGATTGCATATAAATTTGCACTATTATTCAGGGATATGCTAGTTTGCCCCATTATTCAGAGACACAACCTAATTGGCCTATGAAAACATTCCTTCTGGGGACAGAAAGCACACCTTCATCATCTATGTAGGTGCCACTGTGGCTGGCCCACTGCTTTAATGCTTGGAAATGTGGTGATTACGCCACCTGGACCTCCAGAACATGACCAGGGCCTGTGCTTGAGCTCCCAGGCACTTCTGCTGCTTTTCTCTCCTAGAGAGCAGGTGCCCTGTTTGATGCTGCTTTAGACTTCAGAACTGGCTGAGCTGGAAACCTTTCAAGCAAGAGTAGGTTCTTGGGGATTTAGCAATGAAGCCTCATGTTAAAGAGATAGTGGAGAGGCATGTTTACAGGGTTTTCTCTGCTGAGGGGGCCAGCCAAGTCAGAGAGTGTCACCAGCTGCTGTGTGCCCATCTGTGAGCAAAGCCTCAGGGACTAGCTCTCCAAGGCAGGCTGCATCTGCTTTGGCTCCATGCTGCTGCCTGACTTCCCTTCATGTCAGTCTCCTCAGTTATAGATGTGAGGAAATTCAGGTTGATATGTGTGATCTTTCCTTACCAATCTGTAATTAGCATAAAATGCCAAAAGGAAATTTAAAGTACTAGGTTAAGGGAGAGAGAGAAGGGAAAAAAGAATGAAATTCAAAATGGTTCTGTAGGAAAAACCAGGTGGACAGCTAGACAAATTGTTTATTTCTCTACCTATTTTACTAGAGGCCTTTGATTTTTAAATTAGAGGAAAAATTGGACCAAATAGGCACCTTATATTTTGGTACACAGGTGAAAAATATAGTCAGAGAAGCTCTTAGTTTGCAAACCAGGTGATCGACCCACAAGACAAGTTTTAGCTGTGGGTGAAGTTTCCATGCCTGACCTGCTGTGCTTAAATAGTGGGAGACAGCACACTGAGGCTTATCAGTGCTGTGATTTTAGCTGCTAAGACTTCTGACTCTGCCATTAGTAAACTCCTAAGACTCTGTCCAAAGGAAGGTTTGAACTAGGGTGTTTTATTATCTGCCTCCTAAATGTGAAACATGCTGTAAAGCTACCAGGAGACCATGATGAATAAAACACTGGAGTCCCCACTTTTGACCAGATGGAAGCTCTAACTACATGTAGAGCCAAGTCCAATAAAACATTATAAGATTACTTTATGTTTAAAATTCTATGGTTTTATAAAGGAAATGAAATATATATAAATAGTTTGAAAGTAAAAAACACATATAAGTGAGATCATGCAGTATTTGTCTTTCTGTGTCTGACTTATTTAACCTAACATAATGTTCTCCAGGTTCATCCATGTTGTTGAAAATGCCAGGATTTCCTTCTTTTCATGGTTAAATAATATTTAACACACACACACAATGGAATCCTTTATGTATTCATCCACTGTGACACTTGGATTGTTTCCACATCTTTGGTATTGTGAATCATGCTGCAGTGAACATGGGAGAACAGATTACCTCTTTGAAATACTGATTTTATTTCCTTTGGCTATGCCCCTAGATGTAGGATTGATTGCTGGATAATTCACTAGTTCTATTTTTAATTTTGTGAGGAACCTTGTGACTGCTTTCCACAATGGCTGTTACCATTCCTACGAACAAAGTACAAAGGTTCCCTTTTCTTCATACCCTCAGGACTAAAAATGTTGAATTTGTAGAACCATAGACTAGAATTGTGGTTTCCAGGGGCTGGGATGAGGGAAAAGGGGGGGTGTTGATCAAAGTGTACAAACTTTGAGTTAAAAGATGAATAAGTTCTAAGAGTCTAAAGTACAGAAGGTGATTATAGTTAATGATACTTTATTAAATGCTCAAATCTGTTAAAGGAACACACACACAAGCAAAAGTAACTGTGAGTTAACTGATGTACTAATTAACTTGATTGTACTAATTATTCCACAATGTATACATATATAAAATAATCACACTGTACATCTTTGAAAACTCACATTGTACAATCTGAATGCATACAATTTTTATTTGCCAATCATACCTCAATAAAGCTGTTAGAATTTTTTTTCCAAAACTACAATACTAATTCAGTTTTTAGCATTACCTTTCCTAAGCTTGAAGGAACCCAAATTCAAATTGCATTTTCAATTAATTCAGGGTTTTGTTCTTGTGGGGAAAACAGTTACAGATAGTATGTTGAAGTAAAGATTTTCACAGAGAGAAAAGAACTTAGGAAGAATGATTTGTTACTTGTTTATCCACTGAGAACTGAATGCCTTAAGCAGATTGCTATAAACTTTGGGCACCCTTGATTATAGGTAGAAGTGGTTTAGCTACAGAGTTCCAACTATACCCCTTGAATAAATCGACCTCTCATGGCGAAAGAAAATCATGTACGATTTTGGTGTGGGTATGGATTAGTAATGTTGAAAGGCAATTAGGCAATTTCTATCAAACTGCTAAAAATTAGTATACTTTGCAACCTGGCAATTTAAATTCTGTTCTTTGGTTCTTCAAGGTCAACGTGCACACTGAAATGTATGCACAAGGTTATTCAGTGCAGCATTTTAGTAATAATAAAAAATGTAAGTGATCTAAATTCCAGTTGAAAGAGGAATAAAGTACTGGCCATCAAAAGTATGATAAATCTGCAGATACAGTTGTAAAAATATTTCAAAACATATTACCCATTCATAAAAGGCCAGTCACAAAATAACAGTTTTTTGCTTGACTGAAGTGAAAGGAAACTATATGTGTCGAAGCACTCTAAGCTACACCCTGGTCACCTGGAAAGAGGAAAAGGACATTGGTGGAAGGTAAAAGATGACCTTAGCATTTCACTGTATACAGTTTTGTGTTTCTTGAATTATTTATCATGACATTGTCTTTTATTACTTGTGTAGCTGTTTCCATTTTGAGAATTAAAAAATAGAGGAAAAATGAAGTAATGATTGATTATGTCTTGCCTTGCTAGATTAAATGCTGTGTACTATAGTGGGTAGAAACATAAACTTTATAATCAAACTAATCTGTGGTCCAAATCTTACTTGAATCCTTATCAGCTGTGACTTTATATAAGTTATGTAACTTCTCTGGGTCTTCATTTTTCATCTGTAAAATAAGGATAATAATCTCTAAATGAGACAATATGCTTAAGGCATACAGCACAATATTTGGTATGTAGGAATGCTTTGATAAATAGTACTTGCCTTTTCCCCCTTCTCCTTTTTATTATTATTAATATCATTATCATTGTTACAAAATAATTTTAATGAAGGTGCACACATGGACTATTTAAAGTCACCATACCAATTGTGTATGAACGTACCATATTTTGCTGTGTATAATGCACATGCATGTTTTTGTGCACAATATACTTGGGATTACTATAACTCATGGTATGCAATCATTATACCCAAGTATTGTGCACATCCTTAATTTTTCCTCAAAAATTTGGGCAAAAAAGTGTGTTATACATAGCAAAATATGGGTGTGTACACGTATGCTGTTTGGAGGTCCTATTTTACTAATGTGACTCTAAGGGCCACTTTTGTCTGTCAGGTTCCTATGGTTGTGAGCCAGTGAGCCAGCGATTTATGCCGAACAGAGTCCCCGGAAACTGATGACTCTTTGCAGTATCCTCCTTATACCTGAGAAAGAGGGGTCTCTGCTCTAAGCCTTCTAAGTTGGAGGACCCACAACTGGGTTCTGAGATACAAATTTACTACCCCATATCCTTGAACACATAGTTGATTGTGAAAAGTTTGTGGTTGAGTCACTGCCAACTTTGGAACCAGACACTAATTTGGAGTTTGAGAAGGATTTGGATTTGAGGAGCACTTTAAAAGATAAAAGAAAAGGTGAATAAATTAATTTGTTCTTCCTTCTCTACTGGTATGAATACACTAGATTTCTGCCTAATGAAGTATGTTATCCTTGTAGTGTCCAGCATCCATTCTCTTGTTTATCTTTGTGATCCAATTTGTGGTTCAGAAGGTACAGAAGAACTAGCACTGAACCTGCCACAATTTATGTGGTGATAGAACAGTTTGTAATATAAAAAAGTCCAAATACTCTATATACATATACATGCATATATATGTATATATGTATATATGCATTCATTTATTATTAAATTTATTCAGGCGAAATTGGTTAATAAAATTATATAGTTTTCAAGTGTACAACTCTATTATACAAATTCGTATATTGCATTGTGTGCTCACCACCCAATGCCAAATCTTCTGTCAACATGCACTCGACCCCCTCTGCCCTTCACTACCCCACCTCCTTTCCCTCTGGTAACCACCATACTGTTGTCTGTGTCTATGAGTTTTTGTTTGTCCTGTTTGTTCATTTGTTCCCTTCACTTTCATATCCCACATATAAGTGCAATCATATTACGTTCCTTGACTTTTTCTGTCTGACTTATTTTGCTTAGGATGATATTCTCAAGGTCCATGCTGTCACAAGTGGCAGTATTTCATCTTTTCTTATGGCTGTGTAGTATGCCACTGTATATATGTACCACATCTTCTTTATCCAGTCATCTATTGAGGGACAGTTGGGTTGTTTATTTGTCTTGGCTACTGTGAATATTGCTGCAATGAACATAGGGGGAGCATGTATCTTTGCAAATAAATGTTTTCACATTTTTTTTCAGAAATTTGATACTCAGAAGAGGAATTGCTGGGTCATATGATAACTCTATTCTTAATTTTTTCAGGAATCTCTATACTGTTTTCCATAGTGGCTATAGCAGTTTACTTTCCCACCAGAAATGAATGAGGGTTCCTTTTTCTCCACAGCCTCTCCAACACTTGTTAATATCTGTCTTGTTGATAATAACCATGATAACAGATGGGAGTTGGTATTTCATTGTAGTTTTGATTTGCATTTCCCTAATGGTCAGTGAAGTTGAGCATCTTTTCATGTATCGGTTGGCTACTTGTATATCTTCTTGGGAGAAGCGTCTGTTCAGGTCCCAGTTCCTCTGTCTATTTTTTAAATTGTTTTGTTTGTTTGTTGTTGAGTTGTATGAGTCCTTCATATATTTTAGATATTAACCTCTTGTTGGAGCTGTTGTTTGCAAATATCATCTTCTATTTGGTTAGTTACCTTTTTGTTTTGTTGGCAGTTTCTTTTGCTGTGCAGAAGCTCTTTAGTTTGACAGAGTTCAATTCATTTATTCTTGCTTTTACTTCCCTTGCCTTTTGGATCAAATTCATAAAATTCTCTCTAAGACCAAGGTCCATAACTTGAAATTATAGAACATATTGTTATAATCCAAAGAAAATAAACTATATGTGAGATATGTGAGTCAGTAAACAAAACAATGTCAACAAAATATTAAAATTAATTGGAGGTTAGAAACAAAAATGACTTTAAGGAGAAACACACACTATGTGCAAATAATTTTAAAACTAAGTTTTAAAAAGACTGTTTTCTGGCTATTATAGATTAAGATATAGTCCTATTTGAAGAGATATTTGTTGAGTTTACATTTTTAAAAAAAATCCTCACCTAAGCATATGCTTACTGATTGGGGGGGAGAGAGAGACAGAGAGAGAGAGATGTCAAAATGAGAGAGAAACACGGATCCATTGCCTCTTGTATGGACCCTGACCAGGGACTGAACCCACAGCCTTTTGGTGTATAGGACAACGCTACATCAGACTGAGCCACCTGACCAGGGTAAAGAGATATTTGAACAAATCTTATAAGGTACTGTTTTCAATTTTCTTTGTAAACATCTCAATATTGGAATATTTAAAATAAGAAAAACTTATTTTAAGAAGTTTTTCTTAAGAAACTTAAGACATGTGTAATGGCTGTAAATATTGCTTTAAATGATGGCCAAAACTGTGATATGTTACAGCAATTTTTATGTTGAAATTAAATATAGAATAACCTTTTCTGTGGTAATGATAAATTTTCATATGTAAATGAATTATATTTGAACATGTTCTCTAAAATTCATGAGTCATATCATATCTAAATCTAGGTATTGATTTAAGCATTTTGTTGAAAATGCCAGTTGCTCTTGCCTCAGCAAAGTGAAGTGTTTTAAGATTAAAGTTCATTAAAACTACCTAAGAATAATAATCACTCTAAGAATTTGGTCTAATTTGTCAATGTTGTCAATAAAATACAAATTATGTGAAAAATTAGTACATTTTCTGAAATTAAGGTGATAAAAATAAATTATGTATGTCTTTATCTTAGCACTCATTCTAACATCACCAACCCTTTAATAGAATACCCAGGCAGATCATCTTTGATATTTTTTTGGCCTCCAGTTAAATCAAAACAATAGCTTTTAAATTTCTCTTTAAATTTTGTAGTAATAAAGGTACTTCTATTTTATTTGTCAAAATAGGAGAACAGAATATATTTTAGTTAACAGTTTACAGCAGGAAATATAACTTTGAAATAATTAGGCATTTACTGTGTGAGTCTTCATTTATATTCTTATCCCAAGCCCTTCAAATGTTAAGGGCAGGCTAGTGTGATTACATGAATGACCTTTCTTTATATGTACTGAACAAGTAATCTTACATGGTACAGGTCTTACAACAGGAGAAGGAATGAGTCTGATGAGAGTGAAGATAGTGAGTGAAATCCAGACAACTGCATTGTTTTTTTGGAAAGCCATCAGGGTGTTTCAAGCTCCTTGGTCCCAACTCGTGATACTTTTTTTTCTGTGGGAAATAGCCTGTCCTCTATATTCTCTTACATGCTTCCTATTTCTTCTTTATGTGCCAGTATTGTGGGTTGAACTGTATCTCTCAAAAGACATGTTGAGCTCCTAACCTCTGGTACAAATGAAAGTTTCCTTATTGGAAAATAAGGTCAAGGCAAGATGAGACCACACTGAATTAGGGTGGGCCCTAAATCTAATGACTTCTATCCTTATAAGAAGCCATAAAAAACACAGCAGAGAAGGCCATGTAGTGGCAGAGGCAGAGAATGGAGTTACATACTCAGAAGCCAAGGAATACCCAGAATCACCAGAAGCAGGAAGAGGTAAGAAAGTATTCTTCCCTGTGGGCTTTACAGGGAGCATGGCCCTGAGAACACCTTGATTTCAGACTTCTAGGCTCCAGAAATGTAAGGCATGGATCTCTGTTGTCTTGAGTTATCCAGTTTACTATCCTTTGTTAAGGCTGCTCTAGGAAACTGATACCAACATCATGGTGTTTCAGACTTGGGCTGACTCATGAGATTCTTTCTACCAGAAATACTCTATCCTCTTTTGTTTTTCATGTGTCACTCACTACTTCCAAGTGGACTTTGTAGACACCCCTGGGCAGGTTTAACTTTATGCTGTCAGAGGAAGTGGGCTAAAAGTAGCATGAGGCTGAGCAGAGGATGCTGCTGCTTCTTGGAACCATGCGTGATATTGTTTTACCCTGTAATTAGGAAAAACTATGTGCAGTCTTGTAGCAGCAGCAAATCCTCTTGGCATGTTCCTGGTATCTTAACTGTCAAACCAATCAGACTGCTGTGGTTGATTCCTTCCAACTCCACCCTTTGGGAAGGCAGTGACCTTAGCCAGCACCAGCTCCTGGTTTAAGAAGGACAGCTATATTAACTCTCATTCATCTGGACAGTAGAGTAGTCTTTCAGCTTTGTGGATTAATCCACTGGATGCAATGGCTCAGCTTTCCTGAGCCCCAGAGTCTGAGGTCTCCAACCATCTACCTGGCATTTATTTCAGTAGCAGCATTTTCTAAAGGACCCTGGTGTCAGCAGCTGCTTGTGTGGCTAACACTAGGTGTAATCATCCACTTATGTTCTCATATTAAGAGCTGATTAGGTCAATTGTATCCAGATCATTTTTCATTTATGAACAATGGCAGCTACTGAGCATGTCCTTGAAAAATCTAGTCTAACGTATGAGGAAAAGACACTGTTTTTATTTTTTCTTAGAAATGAGAAAATAGGTTTGGACTCAGGTCATGAATTATATGTCATCTCTCCCTGGGTTTCAATAGTAAGCCTAATGGGGCAGCGTGCAGAAAAGAAGCATTTTAATCTGGAGGGAAGAAATCTGCCCTCTCAACAAATTGACATCCTCTTCTCTGTAAAACACTTAAGCTCAAATATGCAAATGATCCTCTAGTAGGAATTATCATTAGTCATTTTTTTTTCATAAAGAAATAATTGAAGAACACTGTGTATGTGACAGACAGCATTAAGATTCATCAAGTTTCAATTCTTTGGACCTGTCAGCTTGTCAAGAAGCAGATGTCTGATTCTGTGGCCCTGCTGGTGAAACAAGGGACTCTTTCTCTTGATGCACAATTTAGTCACCTCTTATAATTTGCTTTGAAATAAACAAGATCTGGCACAGTGCATCTTTTATTTAATGGTCAATATTACAAACAAGATGAAAAGAAATGGCTACCAGGCTATGTCTTTGAAAACTGAATTTGGCGAGATGCTACCACAGACAGTGAACTTACTAGATATATTATCAGGACTGATCACCAAACCCAGGAATAGCATAGTTTTCTTTACAAGTCTTAGTACAGGTAGGACTTGCAAAGGTAATGTTAATAACAGTTGCCATTTATTGGGTGGCTACTATATGGCAGACATTTCAATTAGTGCTTTTCATTTAATCCTCATAGTGATACAAGGAGATAAGTAATACTGTTATTTCCATTTTCAAATGAGTACCAGGAGGATTTTACATATTAACTTGGCCAAGATCAACAGCTAGAAAGGGCAGAACAAGAATTCAATCTATGCCTATCTGACTCTAGAACCTGCACTTTTAGTCACTAAGTGTCTCAGAGCCAGAGAAGAGCATTCTATGTTGATGATTTCTATTTATGAAGCCGATTCTCTTGGACCTTAATCTAGATCTGGGGGAGACACAGACCTGAGGAAAAGAGACTGTTCATTTGACTCTTTGTTTTTTGCTCTTTCTGAACAAATAGATGTTTTCACACTTTCACCAAAGGGAGGTGTTAGGTATGTGATATTGTGATATTCCAACCCTGAGGATATGCTTAATGCTTTTGAGAGAGAGACACAGAAAGAGAGACAGAGAGAGAGAGAGAGAGAGAGAGAGAGAGAGAGAGAAGGGGTGGGAGGGGAGGCACGATGTGATAGCTCTTCTGACAGGTGTGAGATGATATCTCATTGTGGTTTTAATTTGCATTTCTCTGATGATTGGTGACATTGAGCATCTTTTCCCTATGTTTATTGGCCATTTGTATGTCCTCTTTGGAGAAGTGTCTATTCAGGTTCTTTGCCTATTTTTTTAATTGGGTTGTTTGCTTTTATGGTGTTGAGTTGTGAAGTTCTTTATAAATTTT
The DNA here is from genome assembly GCA_004024845.1 of Tonatia bakeri. NCBI lineage: Eukaryota > Metazoa > Chordata > Mammalia > Chiroptera > Phyllostomidae > Tonatia > Tonatia bakeri. Next base: position 49,609 of record PVIA01005917.1, read on the forward strand.
AAATATTAATCCCTTATCAGATGTATCATTAATGAATATGTTATTTCACTCAGTGAATTGTCTTTTCATTTTATTGATGGTTTCCTTTGGTGTCCAAAAGCTTTTTATTTTGATGTACTCCCATTTATTTTTTTTGTTTCCCTTGACTGATGCAATATACCAAAAAAAAAGTATTGCTACAAGCAATGTCTGAGATTTTACTGCTTATGTTTTCTTCTAGGATTTTTATGATTGCAAGTCTAACACTTAAGTCTGTAATTCCTTTTGAGATTATGTAAGGTGTAAGAAGGTGGTCTAGCTTCATTTTTTTGCATATATCTGTCCAATATTCCCAATATCATTTATTGAATAGATTATCTTTACCTTAATGTATGTTTTTTTTACTCTTTTTTCAAATATTAATTGACCATAGAGGCATGGGTTTGTTCCTGGGCTCTTTATTTTGTTCCATTCTTCTGTATGTCTGTTTTTATGCCAGTACCATGCTGTTTTGATTACTGTGGCCTTATAGTATAGTTTGACATATACTATATGTCAAAGGTAGTGTGATTCCTCCAACCTTGTTCTTCTTTCTCAGGATTGCTGTTGCTCTTCAGCATCTTTTGTGGTTCCATATCAATTTTTGGAATATTTGTTCTAATTCTATGAAATAAATCATTGATATCTTGATAGGGATTGCATTGCATCTATAGATTGCTTTGGGTAGTATAGATATTTTAATAATGTTAATTCTTCCTATCTATGAACACAGTATATACTTATTTGTATCTTCTTCAATTTTTTTCTTCAGTGTCTTATAATTTTCTGAATATAGGTCTCTTACATCTTTGGTTAAATTTATTCCTAGATATTTTTTTTTTATTTTTTGATACAACTGTAAATGAAATTGTTTTCTTAGTTTCCCCTTCTGATAGTTTATTATTGGTGTATAAAAATGGAATTGATTTCTGAATACTTATTTTGTATCCCACTACTTTACTAAATTAATATATCAGTTCTAGTAGTTTTTTCATAGGATCTGAATGTACAGTATCATGACATCTACAAACAATTATAGTTTTATTTCTTCATTTCCAATTTGGGTGCCTTTTGTTTCTTCCTGTTGTCTGATTGCTGTAGCGAAGACTTCACATACTGTGTTGAATAAGAGTGGTGAAAGCTGACATCCCTGTCTTGTTCTTGATCTTAAGGGAAATGCCTGTAGTTTTTGTCCATTGTGTATAATGTTGGCTGTGGGTATGTCATATATGGTCCTTATTAAATTAAGATATGTTCTCTCCTATTCCCACTTTGCTGAGAGATTTTTAAAGTCATAAATGTGTTCTGGATTTAACAAATTCTTTTTCTACATCTATTGATATAATCATATGATTTTTATCACTCATTTTTGTATATGTGGTTTATCGCATTTATTGATTTGCAGGTAATGTACCAACCTTGCATTCCTGGGATAAATCCCACTTGATCATGGTGTATGATCTTTTTAATGTATTTCAGGATCCAGTTTGCTTATATTTTGTGGAATTTTTAACATCTATGTTTATCAGGGATAATGGCCTATAATTTCCTTTCTTTGAATTATCTTTGTCTGGTTTTGGCCTTGTAAAGTGAGCTTGGTAATCTTCCCTCCTCTAGAATTTTTTGGATAGTTTGAGAAGGATAGGTGTTAGTTCTTTGAATGTTTGGTAAAATTCATCTTTGTTGAGAGATTATTTTAGTATTACTTCAGTTTCATTAGTTGTAATCTGTCTATTCAGGTTTTGTAATTCTTTCTGATTCAGTTCTGGAAGAATGAATGTTTCTAGGAATTTATTCATTTCATTCAGGTTGTCCAATTTGTTGGCATATAGTTATTTGTAATATTTTCTTACAGTTCTTCAAATTTCTTTGGAGTCACTTGACACCTCTTTTTCATTTCTGGTTTTATTTACGTGGGTTCTCTCTTTCTTGTCTTGATGAGTCTGGTTAAAGGTTTATCAGTCTTATTTAACTTTTTAAGGAACCAGTTTTTGGTTTCATTGATCTTTGTATTGTTTTTTTCTTTAGACTCTATTTCATTTATTTCTACTCTGATCTTTATTATTTCCTTCTTCTACTTCTTGGAGTTTTGTTTGTTGTTCTTTTTTTCTAGCTCTTTTAAGTGTACAGTTAGATTGGGTTTTTTTTTTAGATTTTTCTTGTCTCTTGAGTTAGGTCTGTAATGCTAACAACTTCCATCTGAGGACTGCTTTTGCTGTGTGTTATAAATTTTGGGTTGTGTTCTTATTTTCATTTGTTTCAAGGTATCTTTTCATATCTTCCTTGATCTCATTGTTAACATATTCATTGTTAACCCATTCATTGTTTAGTAACATGTTTTTCAGCCCCTGTGCCTTTGTGTGGTTTTCGGTGTTCTTGTGAGTGGTTTCTAGTTTATACCATTGTGGTCAGAGAGATGCTCGATATGATTCCAGTATTCTTGAATTTATTGAGACCTGTTTTGTGTCCTAACATGTGGTCTATCCTAGAAAACACTCCATGTATACTTGAAAAAAATCTATATTCTTCTGCTTTGGGGTGAGATACTCTGAAGATACCAATTAAGTACTTTTGATCTATTATGTCATTTAAGGCTTCTGTCTCCTTGTTGATATTCTGTCTGGAACATCTATCTGTTGAAGTCAATGGTATGTTAAAATCCCCTGCTATGACTATATTTCTGTCAGTCTCTCCCTTTATGTCCATCAAGATTCTCTTCACATACTTAGGTGCTTCTGTGTTTGGGTGCATAAATGTTCACTAGGGTTTTATCCTCTTGTTGGATTTTTCCCTGTATCATTTTGTAGTGTCCTTCTTTGTCTCTTACTATAGTCATTGTTTTAAAGTCTATTTTGTTGGATACAAGTACTGTTTCCCCAGATTTTTTATCATTTTTAGTTGCATGAAATATCTTTTTTTCATCCTTTTAGTCTATGTGTATTTTTCATTTTGAAGTGGGTCTTTTGTAGGCAGCATATATGGTCTTGTTTTCTTATCCATTCAGCTACCCTGTGTCTTTAGATTGGGGCATTTAAAGTGATTATTAATAAGTACATATTTATTTTCATTGTACTTTTTAATTCTGTTCTGTTGTAGTTATTGTTCTTCTTTTTCTTCTTCTCCTTTCCCTCCTCTTTCTTCCTCTAGAAGGCCCTTTAATATTTCTTATAATACTGATTTGGTGGTAACAAACAACTGTAGCTTTTTTCTTGTCTGAGAATCTCTTTATTCCTCCTTCAATTTTTAATTTTAGCATTGCTGGTAAAAGTAGTCTTGGTTGTAGATTCTTGCTTTTCATCACTTTGAATATTGCATGCCAATTGCTTCTGGCCTGAAATGTTTCTATTGAGAAATCAGTTGTGTCTTTAAACTTTGCCATTTCAATAATGATGGGTCTTGGTGTGGGCTTTTTTTTTTATTGTTGTTCAAGTACAATTTTCTGCCTTTTCTCCCCATCCCTCTCCACCACCCAAGCCCTCCCTGTCTCCCTCCCCTGTTTCCACCCCACCATGTTACTGTCCATATGTCCTTTATAATTGTTCCTGCAAACCCTTCACCCCTTTCCCCCCTTATTCCCTCCCCTCTCCCCTCTGATCACTGTCAGTCTATTCTCAATTTCAATGACTTTGGCTGTACTTCACTGACTTGTTCGTTTTGTTGATTAGGTTCCTGTTAATGGTGAGATCATATGGTATTTGTTTGTCACTACCTGGCTTATTTCACTCAGCATAATGCTCTCCAGTTCCATCCATGCTGTCGCAAGAGGTAAGAGTTCCTTCTTTCTTCCTGCTGCATAGAATTCCATTGTGTAAATGTACCACAGTTTTTTGATCCACTCATTTACTGATGGGCACTTAGGTTGCTTCCAGCACTTGACTATTGTAAATTGTGCTGCTATGAACATTGGGGTGCATAGGTTCTTTTGGATTGTTGTTTCGGGGTTCTTAGGATATAATCCTAGCAGTGGAATTGCTGGATCAAAAGACACTTTCATTTTTAGTTTTCTGAGGAAATTCCATACTGTCTTCCATAGTGGTTGCACCAGTCTGCAATCAGTGTGGGCTTCTTTAGGTTCATTCCTCTTGTTTGGTACTCTCTGGGTTTCTGGACTTGTATGTCTTTTTCCTTCAACAGAGTAGGAAAGTTTTTGGTCATTATTTCTTCAAATAATTACTTGAGCTTTCTCTCTCTCTCTTCTCCTTCTGGTAACCTTATGATGTGTCTATTATTACACTTCATGTTGTCCCAGATGATCCTTAAACTATTCTCATTTTTATAAATTTCTTTTGTTTTGTTTTTTTTTTGATGTTCTCATCACTTATTGGGTGTTTTTTTCTACCTTGTCTTCCAAATTGCTGATTTTATCCTCTGCTTCATGCAAACTACTATTTATTCCTTTCAGTGTATTCTTCATTTCTGATTGATCCTTTTCAATGATTTCTAGGTCTTGTTTCTTGCTGTTGAGTATCCTTATAACTATTATTTTGAACTCTATATCTGCTGAATTCCTTGCCTCCCTTCCGTTTAGCTTTTTTTTCTGGAGATTTCTCCTATTGTGTGTGTGTGTGTGTGTGTGTGTGTGTGTGTGTGTTTTCATTTGGGGCCTGTTTTTTTTTCTCCCTACTTTGGAGGCCTTTTTGTGTTTGTTTCTATGTATTTGACAGTTCTCCTATGACTTCCAGTCTTGGTGGGATGGCCTTATATAGTAGATGTCCTGTGGGGTCCAGTGTGCAGTATCCTTGGTCTCCTAAGCTGTGTTCTCCAGGAATGTCTCCTGCGTAAGATGTGTGTGTCCTACTTTTGTAAATGCACCTTGATTGCTATTGGCCTGTTGGTGTGCAGATTCAACCCTCAGCCTGGCTGACTGTGAGGCTCAATTTTAACCATAGCATGTGAGCTGCTGTGCAGGTACTGACCACATGAAGCTGAATTCATCCTAGGAGGGTCTAGTGCTTCCCTGAGATCTCCCTTTGAATATGCCAGTTATAGAGTTAATTAGAACCTGCTCTGATGTTGTCTGAAGCTTCCCACTGGGTGTGTCTGTTCTGGGTCCTCTTGGTGGGGGGACTCTGGTGTAGGCCAATGTCAGGCATTGTCTGTGACTAGCCTTGGGCAACCTGTTTGGAATTATAAGTGATCCACAGTCTGTGACTGCCTTTGCTGTGCCTAGGTGTACACAGAAAGGACCACCTGCACATCAAGGCCAGCTTTTACCAGCACCAGGCCATAGGGCAGGTGAGCAAATTTCCAAGGCATCCTGAGATCTGTCTCTTCCTGCCTCCACTAGCCAGCTGCCTGTTTGGCTTAGTAAATTAAAGATCCTCTGGAGTTGCTTAAGTTGCATAAGATAGGTTCTCAGTGAGTCATCAGGTAGGGGCAAGTAATGTTCATCAGACTGATACAGGTTCAAAATTAGTGCCAGTGCCAACCTGAGGCCACTCAGCAAATGTCTCCAGATATAGCAAGTCTAGCTGCCACCTTCTGGGTGCTTGCACATATTTGTGTTTGGGTAGGGTCTCAGGAAGTCATCATGTGAGACCAGCAGAATTTATCATGTTCAAATAGACCATGATTTGGCTGTGTGAAAGGAGGGCTCTTCTCCAGTTGGGTGAGTGAGGAAGAAATGGCCCCTGTCCTAGAGCCACACAACTTGGTCTGTTCCAGATTATTCCAGGAGGAGACAGAGCTCAGCATGGTAGGGCTGCTGGGAGTAGATAGGATGAAGCTGAGCTAGTAGATTTCCTGTGAAAGGGAGGTGTTGGTCAGGCATTGGTTGTGTGACTTTTGCCTCAGAGCTACACAGCTCAGTCTGTATCAGATTTTGCCCCAACTTCAGCAGAACAGAACCAGTAGGAGTTGGGTGGATGATGCTGCTGGAGTCCAGATGTTGTGTTTGCCGGAAGATTGGAGAGTGGTTCTAGCAGATCTTTCAAACGCAAAGTACCAGTCAGGTTCATGGGGAACTGGGAAGAGTGGATCCTACCCAAAGCCACACAACCCTGTCACTGACACTCACTGAGTCCTCCCAGTCCTTTAGACCCTGGCCAAGGTAGCTGACTCCTCAGTTGGGCATAAGCTCAACAGAGTGGGGCAAGAGGGAGCCCAGAGGGTAGGGTACTGCTTTCTCTCAGGTTAATGTCACATGAGGGGGAGTGCTCCACCCAAGAATGATGACATCTGTGATATGGGAGAATGACTCAGCCAGAGAATCCTGGCATTTGTCCCTTCAGTCTCTTTCCAGTGCCACAATCCCTAGACATTCCTCACACTACTATTGTCTGCTCCACCCTGCTTCCACCAGAGCCCAGGGTGGGTGGCTGTGACCAAAACTTTGTTCATTGGCTTTATAAGAGGGTGCCTATATCTCTAGAAGACTCCAGTCTTCCCCTGATGGACATAAACCCCACTGCTTTCTACAGCCAGATGTTATGCAGGTACCTATTTTTGACTCTGGTGCTCTGATGTGGGGAACCTGGCTTGGGTTTGAGACACCTTGCTTCTCAGTGGGAACCCTCTGCAGCTTAGCTATTCCTCCAGAACCTCAGTCACCACATGTGGGAGTGGGTCCAGACTTTTTTTGCATATCTGCCCTTCCTTACAGTCTTACTGTGGCTTCTTCTGTAAATCTTTGGTTATTAGGCTTCTCTTCAGCTAGTCTTTAGTTCATTATTTTAGTATGATTGTTCTATAAGTTAGTTGTAATTCCAATTGGTCCTGGGAGGAGGTGAGTGTAGCTTCCACCTACTCTACCATCATCCTGGATTCCTCCTAAACCCAATTGTTACAGTTATTTGAGTTGTTTGTTTTACCCAAAAATCTCCTAACAGCTATAGCTCTTAATATTTAATCATATTTAAATTTTTTCTTATTAAGTTTAATTAGGTCAGTATCATATACAGGAAACAGCATGACATTATCTCCATTTTAAAGATAAGGAAGACACTACTGAAGGTGACAATGTGAAAGAACTGTAACTAGAACCCACCTCCTGTCTGGGTGATCTTCAAAACACTTCATGAAGAAGCTGTAAATGTTGGGGGTCTCTCCTGATCTTTGCATTAAAATTACTGTGGAGCTTAAACATCACTGTAAGTTGATTTATGGTACAGAAGTGGAAAATTCATTAGAATCAGTCCTCTGAAAGATGAAGGGAGTCATTTATGGAATAGAGTTAGATTACTGAATATAATGAATATGAAAAAGAATTCTTCAAACACAAAGAAATGCAGAGGAATGGAGGAAAGTGAATAATAATTTTTATTATGGTAGTCAATAAGCTAGGGAATTAACACAAAGAAAGGGACAAAAGATATACTTGAATATTTTAATGTGTCTTTTTTATTCAAACCTGAGTGAAGAGAGTTTTGATTAATGGATGGAGAATTGTGGAGAGAGAGAAAAGGAATAAGAAAGAGAGAATGAGAAAGGAAAGAGAAGAGAAAATGGGATACCATGTAATTTCTTTAATTGGACAAACCTGAAGCAACATACATCACACAAATCTTCATATTCTCTTTCTCCTGTCAAGAAATTTAAATTTAACCTTAAGAAAGAATCCCATTTCAAGTATCCCTAGTGGCATTTGGAGAAAGTCGAGTGGTGTTTTACATTGGTGGTTGTAGGTTATGATGTATTATAGATGGATGTTTCCTTTTGCAAAGATGCCAACTGCATTTATATGTTCTGGTTGATTCTGGCCCAAGGCATTGAAGGTCCTATTTAAAAAGCAAATGTTTGGGAGGCATAAGCCATTGCTACTTAAAGACATACCAAATTAGACTTCCGGCCAAGATGGAGGCATAGGTTGAAACATTGTGCCTCCTCGCACAACCAAGATAGGGACAACAACAATTTAGAAATAGAATAACAACCAGAACTGACAGAAAATTGATCTGAATGGAAGTTGGACAACCAAGAAGTTGAAATAGACCCATTCATCCAGACTGGTAGGAGGGGCAGAGTTGGGCAGCCAGGTATGGGTCTCAGCGCGGAGAGCAGAGAGTGTTAGAACCAGGTGCATAAAGCATCCAGGGCATGCAAGAATGCAGCGGGTGGACCCTGAGCCTGCAAGCAGCAGCTGGCAGACCCTGGCCAAGGGGTGGGAACCGGCAGACCCAGTGAGGCGGCAATTGTGAAGCAAGGCACTACGCACAACCCAGGATCCCAGCGCTGTGAAATAGAGCCTCAGGACACTGATTGAGGACATCTGTGGGAATTGAGGTACACAGAGAAACACCCAGCCTCACAGGAGAGGTCCTTGGAAGGTCCTATGGCATGCACAAGCCCACCCACATGGGAATGGCACCAGAGGGGCCCAGTTTGCTCCAGGGAAGAAGCAGAAGGGGCTGAGGACCCACGGAGAATGGAGCAAGTGCCATTGTTCCCTCTTGACCCTGCCCCCACATACAATGTCACAACCCAGCAACTGGGGTGCCCAGCCCTGGTGAACACCTAAGGCTCCATCCCTCACTGTAATAGGCACAACCAGACCCCCACCCCCCAAAAAAAGAGAGATGGCTTAGAGAGAAGACCAAATGAAAGCCCCAGAACCCATCCTTTTAAGCGGCTGAAAGATAGCCAACCTATCAGATACATAGTTCAAAACACTGGTGATCAGGAAGCTCACAGAATTGGTTGATGTTGGTCATAAATTAGATGAAAAAATGAAGGCTACAATAAGCGAAATGAAGAAAAATACACAGGGAACCAATAGTGATGGAAAAAAAGCTGGGTCTCACATCAATGGAGTGGACCAGAAGGAAGAAAGAAACAACCACACAGAAAAGAATGAACAAATAGGAATTCAAAAAAAATATGAGAAAAGGCTTAGGAACCACCAGGACAACTTTAAATGTTCCAACATCCAAATTATAGGAGTGCCAGAAGGAGAAGAGGAAGAGTGACAAGTGGAAAAGTTATTTGAACAAATAATAAAGGAGAACTTCCCCATTCTGGCAAAGGAAATGGACTTCCAGGAAGCCCAGAAAGCTCAGAGAGTCCCAAAGAAGTTGGACCTAAGGAGGAACTCACCAAGGCACATCATAATTACATTAGCCAAGGTAAAAATGAAGGAAGGAATCCTAGAAGCAGCAAGAGATAAGGGGACAATAACCTACAAAGGAGTTCCCATCAGACTGTCAGCTGATTTCTCAGAAGAAACCTTTTGGCAAGAAGGGGCTGGAAAGAAGTATTCCAAGTCATGAAAGGCAAGGACCTACATCCAAGATTGCTCTATCCAGAAAAGCTTTCATTTAGAATGGAAGGGCAGATAAAGTGCTTTTCAGATAAGGTCAAGTTCAAGGAGTTCATCATCACCAAGCCCTTATTTTATGAAATGTTAAAGGGACTTATCTAAGAAAAAGAAGATAAAAAACATGTATAGTAAAATGACAGCAAACTCACAATTATTAACAACCACATCTAAAACAAAACCAAAAGAAACTAAGCAAACAACTAGAACAGGAACAGAACCACAGAAATGGAGATCACATGGAAGGTTAGCAACAGGGGAGTGGGAGGAAGAGAGGGGGAAAAGGTATGGAGAATAAGTATTATAGATGGTAGGCAGAAAATAGACAGGGGGAGGGCAAGAATAGTATGTGAAATGTAGAAGCTAAAGAACTTATGACACATGGATATGAACTAAAGTGGGGGAATGTGGGTGGGAGAGGGTGTGCAGGGTGGAGGGGAGTGAAGGGGGATAATGGGACAACTGTAATAGCATAGTCAATAAAATAGATATTAAAAAAAGACATACCAAGTTAGACTGTGCTGTAAAATGTAAGTCAAAAGATGGATAGAGTTTGAGTGTAGATGCAGTGACACAGATTTGGAAGCTGAGTCCTGATAATCAGGCCTGTTGGAGTGCCATAGAAGGATGGGCTAAAGATATTCAGATGAGAGAAACTACCTGGGTCAGAAGACAGAAAGACTCTAAAAAAAAGCTTTGTCCAGCTTCATCCTAAATTAATATACCTCCACATTTCATAATGAATGTGATCCTTGGGAGGTCTCATCTATGCCATGGTCATAATTACCATCTACGTGGCAATAACTCACAAATTTAAGTTTCTTGTCTGGTTCTTTCCTTTGAGCAATGTTTCTTGATTTTAGATGCATAACAACTTCAAAAGCTCGGTGGTTTTAGAGTGAAGTTCACAGGTATGCAGACCAGCTACACAAAGTAGTGCTCAATCAGGTCAGTCTGGACTCAGGCTTCAGGTTGTGTTCACGTCAGCTCTTCATGTCTTCATTCAGGTATTTAAGTTCAAGGGCCAGTAACTACCTGAAGTGTACTTTTCTCATAGAAGATCAAAAGAGCACAAGCCAAACCTGAAAGCATATTTAAAATCTCTGCTAATATCTTATCCATTAGTATTATACTGATCAAAGAAAGTTACATGGTCAAGGGCAAGATCAATGAGAGGGGGAATATGCTCCTCCCACTGGTGAGAGTCACTGCAGACTTTCTTGGCAAAGGCGAGTGAAGAATTGGGAACAATAATTTGCCACAGACCTCTATCCCCATCTATGCAGTTGCCTGCTAGAGACAAATACATTTGGATACCTGTAAGATACTTTAAATTCAACATGAACAAAATGGAATCAATGATCCATCTCCTCCTTTCCCCATTCATGCATATACAACCCATTTCTTCTCCATGGTTTTCCGTCTTGGTCAATGGCACAACTATCCATCTGCCTACCTGTGCAAGCCAAATCCCAGAAGTCATCCTTGGCATCCCTCTATCACCATTCCCTAACTAATGAATCATCAAGTCCCATTGATTTATCTCCCAGATATTTTGTGAGTCCATCCACTTATCTCCATTTCTTTCTTTCTTTCTTTCTTTCTTTTTTTTTTTTGGACACAAAGTTTTTTGAATTTTATTTTCTCCATTTATAGTACTATTCTTTTTTCAGAGCTGCCATTTCCTTTTGCTTGAGCTATTGCAATACATCCTAACTGGTCTTTTCAAATTCATTCTCATGCACTTCTATGATATCCTTTGCACTATAGACAGTGATCATTTAAGAGTGCATGTCATCTTATTCTTTTGCCTAAAGCCCTTCAGTTTTTTCCCATTGTCCTCATGACAGTTACTGCAGCCTTTAACATGGCATGATTCAATCTGTTCCTAATTCTGCTGCCCTGCTCTGTGATCATCTCTCTCCTTGCCCCTCTATTCAGGTACCAGTACCCTTATTTCAGATCCTTGACAGCTATCAGCTCCTGTGTCTCAGGGCCTTTTACCATGCTGTTCTCTCTCCTACAAGCCCCCTTACCCACATCTTTTGCTTATTTAGCTTGATTCAGCCTCATTTCTCAGCTTAAATGGCACTATGTCAGGGAAGCTTCCTCTGACCTGAAGGCTATGAGAGAGCCCTCATTGTATACTCTCCTGTAACAATATGCTTTTCTTCCTGGCCCATCACAGTTTTTAAAATTCTGTGATTCCCCAGGAAGGAAACCCATGCTTGAAGGAACTTCATGAAGTGAATTAGTTACAGAGGTGCAGGACATGTGGGAAACGATGGTTAAAATCACCTCTTATCACTGGGGCTGGAGGGACAGTGGGTAGAGAGAGTATTGTCAGAGCCCAAGAGCTCAGATGCATGGTGGATCCTGGAACCTTGGGGGCAAAGCCACTTAATGGGAGTTAGAGCTCACCCAGGGCTGTCCAGAGGAGACATAATGATGGATTTCCCCCTGCTCCAACCCTCTAATCCTGACAGTATCTTCTGTTGGTTGGACCTCTTGGAAGCCAGAGGCAAAGAAAATGTAGCAGATCAGAAAAGAGTAGGAAGTAACTCTGAGGGAAGACAGGCATAGGCCCTGCTTGGCAAGTTACATATTTGTTTATGTGGTCATTTGTATGCTGTTTGTTTCCCATGCAAGACTGAGCTCCTTGAGTAAGGGTCATGTTAATTTTACTGACCATTGAATCCTCAGTGCTTTTCATCAGGACTAACACTGATTCTTAATATTTGTTCAATGAATGAATGAATGAGTGACATCTAAGAATGCTTAAGAATGGAGGAGAAGTGATCTGTTGACATTTTGGTAGGCACTTGCTTCAGAATGGGCATACTTTCTCTTTATTTTCCCCTTCTTTTCTGTAAATTTCCAATTAGGGCTCACCATCTTAATTTGGAGGAGAATAGTTAGAAGAATTGACTTAAGAAAAGAGGACTGCAATGTCAATAATCTACATTCTCTGACACACACACACACACACACACACACACACTCTTTCTCTCTCTCTCTCTCTCTCTCTCTCTCTCTCTCTCTCTCTCTCTCTCTCACTCACACACAGAGTTTGTTTTTCTTCCCTCAGCCACAGGAACGGGACCCTGAGGAGGGTCTTTGGTATTTTGCAGAGCCTGTTCCTGTCTCAGCAGAATCTGTGAAACCTGGTCAGATGCCAGGTTCCTGTTTCCCAAGGTAAATATTAAATAATGACTTCCAGTCCTCTCAATTTGAACAAAATATAAAATAAAATAAAAATCAAGTTGCTTACAGTTATAACCATCTCATAAAATGATTAAAACAGATTATTTGCAAATATGTTTCTGGCCCTATTTCCAGAACTTATCATAACATATTTTAAACTGTTTTGGGGAGATAGTAATATATTGGAGAAGCTGTATTTTGGAAATTGCAACTTCAAGGAGAGATTATGATACCCATCACCATGGATATAGGTGTTGGGGGAAGAATCTAGAGAAAAGTGAGATAGACTTTTAGATGTCTTTTCCAACTGACTATACCTGTTGTGTAAAATTGTATCAGAACCTCTCAGAAACCTTTATGTTGGCATTGGTGGGAGAATAAAACAGGGGAAGATCAGGCCCAGGCCCATGAAACCCTCTTCTTCTTTCATTGATACCCTTAGTGAGCCATGTGGGAGAGAGGGGTGTGTTTGAAAGCATTCCAGTTGCTTTGCCAAATTCCCCAGCATCCTCACAGGTGGGCATGACTATGTGACTGGCTCTGACTAATGGTCTGTGGTGGGGAATGATTGTGTGTCATTTCCAGGCCAAGACATAGACAACTGCCATAATGCCTGAGATGCACGCTTTGGTGTGGGAGTCATACATAAAAGACAGTTGCTCTAAAGTGTAATATGGACCCACAGAACACTTATGAGCAAAAAAGGAATGTCTGTAGTCAGGCTCTACAGATTTGAGCTCTTTGAGCTCAAAGATCTGAGCTCTTTGAGATTATTGTTACTGCAGCATAAACTAGCCTATTCTTACCAATAATATGTGGATATGATTTATGCATGGAGGCTACTTTTTATTGCTCTGTCTTCTCTTCTGTCTTTTCTTTTTCCTTAAGAGTATGAGGAGTACACTGAGGTGAAAAATAACAAAGCCTAAAAATTGAGCTAATTTGGGATTTGGTTGTGACAGTTTTTATTTCAAATATATTGATCTAGTTCTAATAATATAAGAAGGAATTCCTGGTTAAAGTAGACAGACCAAATTCTTCTGTCAAAGCCATTCAAATTTCACTAAAGAACACCTCCTAGGAATCATTCCTGGCAGAACCTCCAGGCATCATGTGATGTGGGGTGGAGGTGTTGAAGGAAGGCTTCTCGTACCTCAAAGATCCTCCTACCATTCCTCGAGAAGACATATTTGTTGGACTAAGTCTCTTGTTAACATTCAATGCTCAATGGACACTTAGGAAGACACTGAGATGCAGTGATAAAAGAGATAAAAGACCCCCTCTATGCCTGAAGGAGTTCACAGGGTACTCTTCTTGTAGTTGTAACAAGACATTGAAACCAGTGGTCCGCCCTGAGTAAATTAAGCCAGAATTAGTGTCAGAGCTGACAAGACTATTTTATCACCCTGTTTTATTTCTCTTGTATCCTTTACCATCATTTAAATTTTTATTGACTTCCTGTTTATTAACTGCTTATTCCATTAAAGTGTAGCACCCCAAAAGTTAGGGAGTTTTCTGTGTTCATCACTGTATCCCCAGAGCTTAAAACAGTGTCTGGCACAGAGCAGAAGCTAGTAGTATACTTGCTGCCACTTTGCTAAAACATCTAATGTAAACTTTCCCTTTACACTGCTATATACTTTACTTATTTCAGTCTTAAGTAAATTATATTTGCTACATACAAGACTTTGCTAAGGGCAGTATTTGAGTACCTACCTTACGTTTGCATGACAAAAAAACCCCAGTATTTTTGAGAACAAAGAGAAGATAGTCCAGAAAGACAAATTATGGTTTCTGGACCAGAACACCAAAATCAGTCCCTTCTGATAAAACTGACATCCATCCTAACTGGGGCAATGGGGGAAGCCTTTATCAAGGGTGACTCAAAGGAATTGTTCCCTTTCTTTCCTGTCACATCCTCAGCCTAGTTTTTTGTTCCATAATCATTTTTGATACCCACTTGGGTCCATATTTCACACTTTTATGTATCCAAAGATTCACTTGCTTATACAGGGCAGATATTCCAGATGTAGAGAATTTTATGTCTAATTCTGACACTAAGTGCAGAGTCCACATCAACCTTTTATACCCCCCAACTCATTTGTTTCTCTTAGCTACAGTAAAGACCCATGCAATTGCAAAACATCAAGAGGTTTAATTTCCTCTAATGCATGCTCTGCAAAATGTCTTATCCAGTTGCTTGTTATTGAATTACTTTTTATAAGAAGTGCATATATTCCAAACTGAGCATCAACTGAAAATGCTGCCCCATTCTACAGAAATTATCCATTGACTTAGTCTCTGATTTATATAATTATACATTTTCCTCTGGCTATACCAGTTTAGAATTGGCTATTTAACCATTTTAAGCTAATTTATACCCAGCATGTATGTAATCACTTCTACTTCATGACATCAAAGAAAAACCTATACAATCATGTTTTTCTGTATTTCTATTCTTTACATTTTCTTTTCCCCTGGATTCCAAATTCTACTTAACAAAGTTTATCTGGATGTCTCACAGTTATAACAAACCTAAATGTCCAAAGACACACTCATTATTTTCTCTCACAAATGGGCATCTTCTGACTCACCATGTTAGTTAAAGGGGAGTTAAGCCATTCACTCATTGGCTAAGTCTCATAACTCATCTGAGACTCCTCTCTCACTACTCATTTTTACTCTATGATCAGGGTGAAGTATTTTATTTGTTCATTTTCTCTTGAAGCTCTTCTCCTTCGCCATCCTTCAGGTCTCCATTATGCTTCCTTAGCATTATTTCAGCCGAATGATGATTTACCCCAGAGAGTAAGCTCATGGAGCTTGTGTGTCATACTGCCTGGATTCAGTTCTGTCTAGACTTGGTCAAAGTGTTTTACTTTTCTAAGTCTCAGTTTGCTAACATATAAACTAGGGATAACATTAGTATAATGATTAAATGACATAACACATGGAAGAGGGTTTATAACAGTGCATGCCACATAATAAGTTTTAACTTAAAACCCCCATAAAGACCTTATGTATTTTATCAACCTCTTCATCCTGTTTCCAGCACAGCATAATGGATGTGAGACAGGGTATGTGGTTAAACAACTGCAATTGGTAAAACCTACAAAAACTGTCAAGAAGATAGTAAGGCTACTCCCCCACAGATTTGTGGCTGAAAACCAGCAGGGACCAGCTTGATCCAACATGGTGACTACTTTCACCTTAGAGTAACTTCTAGCTTCTCATCATGCTCATTATAACACATTAGCATACTAAACAATGCACCCATGTTGCCGTGATCAGAAATGGAAAGCCCATATAAGGACACAAAATGAAGGATGGAGCTCCTCTGAGGAATATCCACCCCTTCCCTGGGAAGATTCTTAATATTCCTTCCCCTCATTGAATACCCTACCCCCAAATTGAATGAACCTCACTCAATAAAGGAAATGGATTCTGCTAAAAAAGGGCTGCTCTGTCTGTGGAGTAGCCCACTCTCTGTCTCACTGCTTCACTAATAAACTCACTTTCACCTTAAATTCTCTGCTGGCTCATATCCAAATTCTTTCCCACATGAATACAGTGGGTCATGGACTCTCAGGTCCCCGGAGCCCTGGAACATATGCATTAGATGGTATATAACAAGTGCTCAGTATTTTAGAATGATTAAGAGTTTATCATTACTATGACTCCTTTCCAATCTATTCTCTGCAAGTTTTCTAGTGTTGAAAATTGTCTTATTGTTCAAAATTGTTTCTGCCCATCCCTGGGGGATAGAGGGTTACATTTTTTCCTGCTCTGATGTCAGGCTTGGCTGCATGAGTTGGTTTTATTAGTGAAATGGCAATGTCCTGTGTTGGCATCATGTCCTCCAGCTTCATCCATGTTGTTGCAAATCGCATGTGGTTTTCTAACTTCTCTTCCCCTTTTCCTTGTGACCTTCCATGTTCCAGGTAGAGAGTGCACAATTAGTGGGTGCTAGAGTGAAGTCAAATGGAACTAGCTGCATCAGACATATAGAAAGAAAGATCAAGAAAGAAGCCTTCCCTTCTGTAAACTACTAAAGTTCAGAGATTGTTTGTAATCCTAGCCCATCCTGGCTCATCATTCAGATATATAAATTGCTCTCC
This sequence comes from Tonatia bakeri, assembly GCA_004024845.1. Lineage (NCBI taxonomy): Eukaryota > Metazoa > Chordata > Mammalia > Chiroptera > Phyllostomidae > Tonatia > Tonatia bakeri. The sequence goes on from PVIA01005917.1 coordinate 66,199, forward strand.
AGTAGCTACAAAATAGGGGCACAATGTCCTCAGTAAGGCATACAGAAAACTTCTAAATTTGTTCTCAGATCACTTCCTCAATCTACTTCTGCCAATTTGTCATGAGACACCCTGTGTTTAATCCATACAGAATTTTTTAACATCTAAATATCAATCTCAAGTTCAGTTTTACCTTTCACTGAGAACCTATCTCTTCTTAACACCTAACTTAAAAATAAACAGAAATGTCTTTCGAATCTAGTAATTTTAAGGACAGATTTTTTCATTGCTTTTAGAGAGAGAAGAATGAGAGAGAAGAAACATCAGTGTGAGAGAGAATCATTGATTGGGTGCCTCCTGTACACACCCAGACAGAGGACTGAACCTGCAACCTAAGTATGTGCCCTCATCAAATCCACAACTTTCCAGTCACAGGACGATGCTCCAACTGCCCAAGTCACACTGGCCAGGCCAATATAGCCATTTTTAAAATGGTTTACGGAATTCTCAGGAGTACCAAGGGAACTAACTTATTCGGAGTTGCTAGGGGAGACTCCCAAAACCACACCACAGAACCAGGCTGACAAGGGAGTTACCACTTCAACGACAATCACACAACTGCCTTTCCAGTCTAGAGGCAGCCTCTATAGCTGCCCATGCCTACATCATGCCCCATCTGTTACAGTAGGCACCAGCTAAACCTGGAATCTTTGCTACATCTGATTCCATATTCAAGTCTCTGATAAGCACATGGGATTGGCAAAATCCAAATCACCCAGATCACAAACTGCAAGGTCATCTTGGAAATGTCATTTTTAATTTTAGGCCCTTCAATATAGGAAGAAATCCTAGAAAGAGGTTGGAATAAATACTGATGGAATCATTTCATATTTTCCAACATGTAGTATATTAATGTCTATATTGCTTCACCTTTGTTATGTACTGAATATTTATGCCAGTCCATTGATATGTTGAAGACCTAACCACTGCTGAAATGATATTTGGAGGTGAGACCTTTGGGAGGTAATTAGATTTAGATGAGGTCATGAGGGTGGAATCCCTGTGATGGGATTAGTGCCCTAACAAAAAAGAAAGAGATAAGAATGTCCTCTCTCTCCCTCCTTTCCTTTTTCCCTCTCTCTCCTCCTCTCTCTTCCTCTCTCCCTCCCTGCATCCCTCCTTTCTTTCCTCTAGTATGTGAGAAAATATAACACAAAGGTGGCCTTCTACAAGTCAACAGAAGAGACCTTACTAAAAATTGAATCTGCTGAAACTTTGACCTTGGACTTTCTAGCCTCCAGAACTAGGGAACTTTGAGAAGTAAATATCTGTTGTTTAACCCACACAGTTATGTTATAGTAGCCTGGGCAGATGAAGACAGCCTTCCTACCTTCACTAGAGAACCTACATGGATCTTGTCTCATGAAGACCCCTTGAGATTTATGGAACACGTTATTAATCCCATCACCAAGATAAGAAATTTGAGACTCAGCAAGTCGCACGGTGGAGCCAAGACCGGAAGTAAGTTTTCCTAGATGCTAGTCCAGTGTCCCTCCCAATATATTCAGAAATCTAAGTTTCATTAAATCTTAGTCCCTGAGAATTAAAAAATTTAGGGACAACTGCAGCTGTGGCTGGTTTTGTTTATTGTTTTTTTTGCTTTGCATAATGCATCATTATCAGTGATGCAGGAAAGCTCCCTGTAGGATAAGCCAGCCCTGTAACACCGAGGGGAGAGTCAGCTCCATGGAAAATAATTAATCCTTCCGTTCTTTGATTCCTATTAGGATAACATCTCTTTCACTTGTTATCTTTAAATGAAGTAAAGTTGGCACTGTCAGAAAATTGGTGCTTCATCCTTGGTTTGCTGGGAAGTTGGGGGAAGAAAAATATTTTTCACATTTTAATTTTTACTGAAAATTTTTCCTGGAAGAGATAGTAAGTCTTTGTAGGGCCACTCTTACACTTAGTAAATCCTGTTTGTTATACAAATATTACCAGAAAAGAGAATTATTGATTTTCCTGGGAAATAATGAAAAGCCATTAATGTATTAATGCCTACATGCATGCAGAGTGTCAGTGTGAGAATGTTACTGTAATATTTTAGATGGCATTTCTAGAAGATGATTGACTTCCAAGCCAAATAAGAAATAAATTTTGAAATTCAGAAATCTGAAATATTAACTTCAGAACCTCTAAGTCTAGAAATAATTGAACCCTAGACTGTTGGACCTGGAGAAAATCTCAGAAATGATCTATCTACTGGGTTTTTACCAAATGTAGAGCAAGAAAACTTTGTTCAAATAAATGTTATGTAGAACCCCCCAACCAAATAAAAACAGAACTGTTGTGAATGAAATGAAGCAAGATGACTAAGCCTGATACATTCCCACTGACCCCACATCACCCAGGAAATCGAGGTTTCAAACAAATTTCAGAGATCACAAAGATTGTCCAACTGCAAGCCACAGAGATAGTACCATCACTGTAATTTGAACCCAGGCCTTCTAATTCCATGATCTTTCCTTGAAAAATTCCTGGAACAGTGTTTTCTTTGGTGACTTTTGCAGATCTCCCTTTGCCTCATTTCCAAGCACTCTCACCTACTTCTCACAGAAGCTGAAGAGCAGCTGTATTTGCTAGTAGATCTACACTGTGCAAGACAATAAGGATGCATTGGTGCCAAGACATAGCCGCTGACCTAAAGAGGCAGCAGAATCCAATAATTATTTCCCCAGGTTGAGAGTAAGCCAGGGAATTGAAAAGATAAAAATGGATTTTAAGCAAAACTTAACTGATCTTAGACAACTCCTGGGATGTGATTTCTGGGCTTGGCTCACTCTCTTTTTCTAGGGGCTGGATATTCCGCTGTCAGGATGGCTGAGCAGCCCAAGGCCTTGTGTTCAGAGGTTGGACATTTTAATGGACAGAACCAGGACAAACCATCTTTTCCCCATTCTACCCTTTCTCACTCCTTCACCCAAGCATTGCTTTGAATCCTTTTCAGCCAATGGCTCTCAAACTAGTTCCAATGTTAAATTCTAATAGTGGCATGCATTTGCATAAAAAATAAGTTAATTAATAGAATTTTTCAAACTAAAGTTTATCTCCCAAAGTATTTCTTAACCTGTGGTGTATACTGCTGCTTGTCTGTCACCGAGAGCTAACAGATGGCAAAATCAATGAGCACATAGCAAAGGAATACTTATGCAAAACTTAAAAGCAACTGATCCTGCTTGGGTTCTTCTTCTTTTGTACTCGTGGGCTCTTGACTTTATGCTACATCCATCCATACAGTATAGATTGTTATATGTTTGGTGAGGGTACTTGTTACTAATTTATATAATAACAATAAACATCAATTTTTTTGCTTAGGATATCGCTGCATTGCTGCCAAGAAGCTAATCAAGAACTGGTTGTGTTTGAGAAAGATAATAGGGATTGGAGTAAGAAGTGGAAAAAAGACTTACTCTTTTTTGTAAGATTTTATTTATTTATTTTAGACAGATGGGAAGGGAGGGAGAAAGAGGGAGAGGAACAACAGTGTGAGGTTGCCTATTGTGTGCCCTCTACTGGGGACCTGACCTGGTCAGCAACCCAGGCATGTGCCCTGACTGGGAATCAAACCAACAATTCTTTGGTTCATAGGCTGGCACTCAATCCGTTGAGCCATACCAGCCAGGGCAGGACTTACATTTTTTAATACTGTATAACCTTGTTTATATGTAGAAATTTTTACCACATTCATGTTTTCAGTTTTCAAAGAAATAAAAATTGAAATAATGTGCTTTAAATATACTGATTCTGTAGTCTCATCTCACAGATGCTGATTTGATGGGTGTGACCTAGGCATTAGGGTTTTTGAAACTCTCCAGGTAATTAGAATGTATAGTCAAGACTAATAAATGTTGCTCTAAGTTATTATAAGAAACTCTTTTACTATTATATATTGATATAAGGCAGGCATTTATAGCCTTTTGAGCAAGGAAGGGCTCCTTGAATGTCAAAAACTTTCACAGTCGCTCACAGCATCATTGGCATAGTTTTGGTATGTGTTGATAGAGAAAATAGCAAATGTTCAAAGTTACTATGAATTAATCTAAATAAAATTGAAATAAATATTTAAACAGTAGTAGATATATAAATATAGGTGAGAAGCAATGCCATTACTCTTACAGGTAATTCTATATTCTTTTAAAAATATTTAATTAATTAATTTATTTTTAGAGCAATGTAAAGGGGGAGAGAAAGAGAAGGAGAAAAACTTCGATTGGTAACCCCTCTCATGTGCCCCCACCAGGGATGGAATTCACAACCCAGGCTTGCGCCCCTCTCAGGAATTGAATCAATGGCCTTTGGCTTTGCTGGATGACACACAACCAACTAAGCCACAACCATCAGATCTAATTCCATATTCTTATTTGTTTATCTTCAGTTACAAAGATCCTTTGCAAAATCTCTGGCTCCCCAGAAATCCACAGTTCCCCAAGTAGAAAGCACTGAATTTGAGAATTGCTTTTCCTAGATAAGACTGTAGGGAGACATTATGACCTCTTAGGCAGTAGACAACAAACAGCTGGTGTTTCCATAATGTTGAATTGATACATGCTTGTTTTTTTGTTATTGTTTTGTTTAAATTTTTACCTATGTTCCAATATTCTCTAGCACACAAACTCTGCCATTTGCAATCTTATTTATAAACTTTGACTAAATATGCACCAGATTTTTCTTTCTTGGTGATTTTTCTGGGTCAGTTTGCTTTGTATAGAAAGATAACAGAGCATGCACCTTCTCCCTTTCTGACTTATGCTTCCTCTATCACAATGACAGCCCTGCTCAACCTTCAGTGAAAAATCCCTCTTTCAATGTATGTTAACATTGTGAGGTAACTGGCCCTTTAAGTATATGAAGTCAGCCTGACTTTCATCTTTGAAAGTAAAGATTAGGATGTCTCTTGTGTCCCTTGCACTGTATGTCCATGGAGAGGCAGTGTGAGGAATTTTCAGGACTACTGGTTGCTTTAGGGAGCCCAGAAAACCTTTGGACCTCATACATAAAATGGGAGTATGAAATGAGACTTTCCTTAGTTCACTAAAGGTAGGAAAATTGCTAATCCTGAATGCTCTGTACTATGTCACTCCAAAATTTGTGTTACTCTTTTTCACTTCCAATCAATTATCACATTTCATATAACCCAAATTAACATATTTAAGGCTAATCTAAAGAGAACTATTTGGTATATTGGATTTTCTTAGATATATTACCACACCATGATACTTGGCATGATTTTTACTAAGCTTTAAACATTTTCCCTTCAATTCTGAAAACTATGGATTTTTTCCTCCCTTGTGAATATCTAACTCTGCCTTAAAGTTAAAAGTCATTAAAGTAGCAAAAAAAGCATTTCAACCCTTGAATGTGCAATAAATATATAAATTCAAGTTCCATCCATTTTGCAAGCAAGCAGGATTCTAGGCATCAATCAACCTGGAGTAACTTTTATTTAACTGTATTTTAAAGGCATATGAGGTGGCAATGGAGATGAAAAAAATGCCTAAATGGCCAAATCATAATTAACTAGTTTTGCCAAATGATTTACCAGAATTTGCTTCTAAGTTCTCAAGAAAGACAACTTATTCTTGCATACATTTTTTTCTTTGGTTGTTCCTCAGTCATCCTTGTGAAATTCTTATAAAGTTTTCCCCTTCTTTCTTTATATTCATTTTTACTATAATCATAAAAGTAATACATGTTTATTATAGAGAATTTTGGAAGAAAAATGTATATTAAAGTAATTGTTAATATCATCATTATACCCTCCCTGCCATTCAGAGATAACTGCTCTTACATTTGGTATTTGGTTCCTTTCTTCTCTATGTAAAGTGTGTGTGTTTATACATATATATACACATTTATAAGCAAAATAGCAGCATACTGTTTACATATACATTTCTGTGTTCTGCTTTATTCTTTTAGAATCTGTTAACACTTGTTTCCCCATTTCCCATGTGGCTTCCTGTCTGTTCTCACATTCAGTGCTCCCAATGCATATCTCAGTTGCTCTCTTCCAGTTCATCACCGCAGCTCACCTCTCTGCCACTGCTGCTGGTAGTTTTCTCAGTCCTTGCCCATCCCCGCAGTCTATCCTCAATTCCGCAGTCAGAGCCATTTTTCTACAATATGGTACTAAACACATCACTTCCCTATTTTAGAGCCTTTGACCAGTTGCCCCTCTGCCCATGGGGTAAATCCGAGTCCCCCTTTGTTTTCTGCTTGACCTTCTCTCTTTACTTAGGTCTAGCATTTAGTCACATCCAGTTGCTCTCTCTTTCCATGCAGTTGCAGCATATGACAAAGTGTGGCTCATAGACCACTGCTTTAGAGTAACAGAAATAGTAAACAATGCGGAGTCTTGGGTAGCACTCTAGATATCCTGAACCCAAAACTCTAGATGTGGGTACCAGTGAGTAATTTTTGAACACCCTACAACATGGAAACTTCTTTGCTAAGACTACCTAAGAGGAAAAAAAAAACCCCTGAATTTGATTGCTTAAAAGTATTTCCCATTAATTATATATCTTATTTGATTTTCATTGCATTGCTCTGAAGTCAGTTTTATGATTACTCTGTTCATTTCACAGATGAGGAAACATGCAGAATAACCAATGGCATTAAGAGATTTGTCCGGTTTATACAACCAGTAAGGTCTGGAGATAACATTCAAGTCTGCTCTTTCTAAATCCAAATTTCATGGGCTCTCCACTATACAAGGTGGGCTTCTCACTCTACTCTGTAAAGGGAGTGACTTTTTTTTCATTGTACCTTTGGTAAGTGATGGTGCATCCTTCAAGGTTGTAATAGATAGCATATCCCCCAGCACTCACCTTTCCAGTACAAATTGTGGATGAAAAGGGGTAACATACTAAACCTAACAAGCTTAGGAGAAGCCTGTGTGAAAACTTACAAACTCAGAGACCTAAAGTAACCACATGGGATGGTCTGAAATTAAAACTTTCTAACCCAAAGCAGTTCACAGTGGGCAGTCATGTCCTAGGCTAGAATCCTCCCTGACAAAAGTCAGTCTCTACCTTAATTGAGTCTGTCTATTGTCTTTTTACATCTATGATAACATAACCTTTGAAATGTCAAATTTCCTTTCTCTGGACCCCTCAAAGCACAGGCACCACACCAGAGGGAAACCACTAATCCCCTCATTGTTATTGTTACTGTGTTAATTGTGGACTGTTAACTATCCTGTACCCATCTATGTAAAAGAAGTATGAGTCTATCATTTTACCTTTTATCCAGTCCCAGAGGCTCCACCCACCACCCCTTTGCTTTCTCCTGCCTCCCTTATCTATCACCAATAGATTACGTGTATTGCATGTATCCCACTTAAATCTTCCCTTTTGATTGTAATGTATAAATCAGGGTGCAGAACTGCCATTTTCTGGAGAATTTTCTCAATCTATTGAGATTTTGTTTCCTGGCAATTGTCCTTAGTTTGGCTCAAATAAACTCATAAAAAATCTTACAGATTTGTACGTTTCTTATGTTGACAGCACAATTGATCAGCATCCATTGCAGGAACCTAAGATGCTTTGCTTTATTTGTTCTCTTGGAGTAATCAGGGGGCAGATTAGAAGTGCCAGGGAGGTAGAGCTTCCAGGAGCTAATGACTTGCTTTTAAACATTATGTCTATATCTTATAACATGGCTAAATCTCAACATAATTATGCTGAATGAAAGAAGCCAAATTTAAAAAAGAGTATATATCTTTGATTCCAATTATACAAATTGCTAGCAAATGCTAATTTCTACCTTTGAGCAGGATTGTGGTTGTCTGGGGTTTGGGGATGGATGGACCAGAGGAGATGGAGAGAGTGAAGGAGTGATTAAAGTGGGCACAAGGAAACTTTTGGTCATCATGGGTATGTTCATTATCTTGGTTGTGGTGATGGTTTCATGGGTATATGCATATGTCAAAAGCTATATTGTGCACTTTAAGCATATGCAGTTTATTTTATGTCATTTTAACCTCAACCAAACAAAAAAAGGCCCACACAACATCTATATTAGAATATTATAAAGAAGACTTTGCTCCACTTTTCAAAGGTTTTGATATATGTACATATGATTTGCATATCAAATAGTGTATTTAGTTTATTCCCCTTCTGTTTATAGCAGGATTCAACATAAAGCAATTGTGTGATTCCTGAATATGTGCCCCAGGATATCTTAGACAGGTGACTGACTCAAAATTGGGGATCATTGTTGTATCTTACTTAAGTTATAAGAAAAAAAAAGCTACAGTCTCCTCCCTATATGTAAATGCTATTGCAGCCTTCTTTTCTAGAAGTAGAATTTCCTATTAATAGAATGCTTTTAACTGTAATTCAAGTTCTTTTAAAATCTGTTCAATTCATTAGTTCTTCTTGATAGAAGCCCATGGCCCACAGATGTTTCCCAATTGACAAGGTAAGCACAAAAATTGAGAATGAGAGTATAGAAACTATTACAGGAAGTTGAGAGGGTAATTTTACATCTAAAAAACCTCATAATAATAAAATTAGGGCTGTATTATTCTAATTAGGAACATATGACCTTTCATTTTGAAAAACAGTTGAACAGAATATTGCATAGAAAAATACGGCTTCAAAATAAAAAGAACAGCTTTTTTTTTCTTTTTTTTAACACATTGGCTGCTGAACTCCATAGAGGAAGGATATATTTACTAATACACTAAGGAGAAGTTTCAGTGTAATGCAAAAAGTCAAGGGTGCTAGGTTTGTTATCAGACTACTGGGGTTTTATTTCTGCCTCTCCCACTTACAGTGATTTTTGAAAATTACCTACTCTATGCTTTTTAATCAACTGTTCAATAATAGTAATATTGTAATAAACATCATCAAACCTGCCTTTTAGGATTTCCATGAGTATATGAAAATTACTTAGAAGAGGAACTGACATATAGAGGTGCTCAATAAAGGTGTTTTAAGTTAATAATTTTTCAGAACAACTATTCAAATCAAGAGGGCAATAAAATGTCCCAACTGCCTTACATTAAAATGTTCCAATTATTTATGAGTGTTAATTAGAAAATGACCTTTTCAGAGGCAGTAGCATATCAATCTTTGCCACCCTAGTATCTACACTGGTGCCTGGGATATAATCAGAGTCACAGAGATGCTGGGGCACTCCTCCCCAAGATTCAGGAATGCCCGGCTCTTCTTGCCCTCCAACCTCAACTTTTAAATTCTTTGCATCAAGACCCCTTCAGGACCACTTTGCTAAAAGCAGTTCATCATTTCCTATCACCCTGCGACCTCTTACCTGATTTATTTTTATTACATTTGTTATCACTACACCAAATTATGTGTTTCTTTATGGATTTACTTATCTACTTTTTTCCTTGCCACTAAAACATAAAGTTTATGGACTCAGGAAACTGTTTGTGTTTTTATTTGCTATTGCCTCACATCAGTGCCCAGAACAATGTTAGGCACATAGTATTTTCTTCCTTCTCCTCCCCCTCCCCCCTCCTCCTCCTCTTCTTCTTCTTCCCAATCTTCTTCCTCCTCCTCCTCTCTCTCCTCTCCCTCTTCTCCCTCTTCTCCTTCTTCTCCTTCTTCTTCTTCTTCCTCCTCATTGTATTTTAAAGACCTATCCATTCACAACCATTTGAAAATTAACAAAACAAAATGCAAGTCACAAAACTGGCCCTTTAGCACAGATAGTTTGAGAGACTTGTTTAATGGGACTTATTTACCACTTTTGCATGTATATAAACTGAAAAATGGGTATGTTCCAATGACCTGCTCAAAGGCTAACAAGTAGTTTTAAATCTGCCTAAAAAAAAATCCAATCCAGAAAGAGAGATATCATCCCAGATAATCATAATTTAATACAAACTCATGTGTGATAGGGAGGAACCTAGCAAGGCCCATTTGTTCAAAGTCCTCTCTGTGTCCCATTGCTAAAGATGGCATGGCAAACACCTATTTACTAAACATTTGTTTTTTCATTTCCATGTAAATTGTCTTCCTGTCCTTTGAAATCCCAAACCATCCCCCATCCGTCTCAGCTTCAGGATGTGAACCTCAACTGCCAATGCCTCCTTGGGTCTCTATTCTTATGGCACTTCTGCATGTACATTTGTATAATAAACTTTGGACATTTTCTCCTGTTAATTTGTATCTGTTAAATTTGATTATTAACCTAGCTAGAACTTAGAAGGCCACGGATTTTCATTTGTACAGGATTTGCCTTGCTAAATAAACATACTTGGTTTTACTATATTAGGCTTTGCTATTCAGAACTAGATTAAATTGTCAATCATCTCCCCATATTTCATATTGTTTCCTTTGGGCAGGGGCTTGTGTGATATTACATGTGTCTCATCAATAAAACAGCCCTCTGGATTGAAATCTGTTCAGGACATATAGTAAGATGTCAAATTAATTGTACTGAAATAATGAGTTAGCACCAAATGCTAATTAAATATTGATGAAAGCCATACTTTCAATTATCTTCATTATGGCCTCATGGTTTATGCAGGCATTAAATGCTTGCAGTGCTGGTATGTCTGGTAATTAGCTGTGCCCTATTTTAAAAAAGCCAGAGTTATTGCTCTCTGTATTAAAAGCACTTAGAAACCACTTGGAAAAGAGAAATTCTGAAAATAAGTGAAACTTTTTTATTTCCCTTGAAAATATTTGAAATTCTTTGAATTCCATACTTTGTAGTATTGGATACTGCTTTCTTTCTACTGGGCTGAACAGAAGTCAGAAGGCTCCATGAAGTTCCTGATGAGTTCTGCTGAGTCATGTTTTTTTCTATTCAAATTAACTTTTGGCAATATCTCCTCTTAAACACCTGTGCTGCCTTTTATCCTTTTCCTAACTGTAGAAGAAATGGCTGCCTCTGGTGACTATGATCATTATTACCACTTATTGATTTGTGACTAAGATGGTTCTCAGAGTGCAGCCCCTGCACCACTCGCATTAGAATCACCTCAGTTACTAAGTAATGTGTAGATTCCTCAGCCCCCATAGGTGACCCCACAAAGGAGGAGGAGGCTGGGGGTATGGATGATAAAGTTTAATGTAACTCATCACTTTTAATCCCGGCTGCCTAGTAGAATAGACTTGGGTCTTTTAAATTGGTCTTAAGTAGGACCACAGTACATATGTGTATGCATAAGTGTAGACACACAGACACACATCTTATGTGATTCTAAAGTGTACTTAGTATCATGGGTCCTTAAGCACTATGTACATTTTGCCCTTCCTTCTGCTTGGAAGGTTCTTCCCCCCTTTGTGCATGAAAATTTTCTTCTCATTTATTGTTTATGATGCACATTATAAAAATGTGAACGTACCCTTATGCTCTTCATTTGCCTGTTTATTTTCAGATTCATTCTTTTTAATATAAAACATGCTAACAGGGAAGCTCATGTGCCACTAAGACAGCTTGCCACAGAGCCATGGAAGCAGTATGGACCTGAAGGCTGAAAGTCCTAGGCACATCTGGTGAATCTTGGCTCTACTATTTCTTGTCTGTGTGACTTTGTGTAAGTTACTTAACTCTTCCGAGCCTCAATTTCCTCATCTGTAAAATAGAGGCAATAAAATCCATTTCCTAGGTTGAATATTATTTAAGCCAATGAAATAAATATAAGCATGTTAACAGGCTGGTTAATCTCTAGCAAAGTTGTAATGAGTGGAGACTGCTATCAGAACCACTTGTAATATGTGGGAGGACGTGGGAGAGAGTAACAGTAAATGCTCCATAAATGTCATTTAAGAAAATGAATTATATTCTACAGCTGTACTATGTGTATTCACTGTGTTGAAGTAGAAATAGAAGAAAGAGAGCATTAGAGAAAGCTGGTTCTGTTGAGGAAGGCTTCTGACTTCTGGCCTAGGCTAAAATGTTCTGCACTGTAGAATGTGGCTCCTGTCACCCCCAGTGGCTTCTATCTCACTTTTATCCTCAGAGTAAAATCCAAAGTCCTCACCTCACATGATCTAGCCCTGGCTGCTTTATCATCACCTCCTACCTCACTCCCTTTGCTCACTGGGTTCAAGCTACACATGTCTGGCACTGCTCCTAAAACAAGCTGAGAAATGAAACTCAGAGTCTGAGTTTTGCCCCACTGCATGGACCTCTCTTTCCCATCACTGTTTTTATGGCTGGCTTCCTTATTTCCATCATGTCTATGCTTAAACAGCCTTCCCAGGGAGACCTCCTTGGCTGTTCTATGTAAAACAACACCCTGTCTCTGTTTCACCACCTTTCCACTTCATCCTGTTCTATTTATCTTCCTAGTGTTTAGCTAGAATGCTTTCCACATATTTTATCATGTCTCCATTCTTTGAGACCCTAAACTCCATGAGAATTGGGACTTAGTGGGTACACTCACATATCTAGAAGATGTGAGTTTGATATGTGTTGAATAAATTAAAAAAGAAAGGCAGGGGAGAGGCGGGGTTGACATTGCTGAGCATTTATTCTGCTGGGCCTTATGTCAGGCTTCTTACCCAGTCTTTGAGATAGTAACGTTTTCACCATTGTACACATGGGGTCCAGACTCGCAGATAACAAGTAGCTACCACAGCAAAGTCACATAGCCCAAAATCACAGTTATGATCTTGTCCCTCAGCCTACCTTGTTTTCTAGTGAATCTTATCTCAGTGAATGACAGCAGCATTTTCCCAGCTGCTCGAATGAGAAACCCACGTGTCTTTTTGGGTATGCTCCTCTCCTTCATCGCCCATATCCAATCCATCATGAAGCCTTACTGATATGCCTCCTAAATATCTCTCCAATCCATTTGTTTCTCTCCAGGTAGTCCAATGAATCATGATTTTCACTTGGATCTTGTAATAGCTTACACCTGGTTCATTCCACTTTCCGTGCATGTCCCTCTAGTAATACATTCTCTTCACTGAAACCTGAGCAACCATTACAAAATGCAGAACTGATTATGTCCTCCCTCCTTCCATGCTCAAACATTTCAATGATTTTTTTATTGTTCTTACTATAACACCAAGGTACTAAATTTAGCCCACAAGATGGGTCCCATCCTGCCCTTGCCTATCTCCCACCAGTTTCCATGCTGCTCACTGTGTACTGGCTGTTCTGGCCTTGGGGTCATTTCCAAGTACTGCAGGCACCTTCCCAGCTCAACCTGCACACTCTCATGACCCTTGTGCCTTGTTGCCCAGTTTCAATTAGTTAATTTCTTGACCTTTAGGATTCAGTCCAGGTATATTTTTAAAATGTTTCCTGACTCCACAGGCTAGGGACTGATGTGAACCACCATAGAAAAAGAATGCCCTTCTCCATGAGGGAGTTCATCACAACAGTAACCAAAGAAATGAGAAATTATGCCTATTTTTGCAACTAGATTACTATCTCCTTGAGGTAGCATCCTCTACAACTATCTTGTGACTTTTTCATCATTTACTATAAAGTAACACATAGAAAACACTGCATAAATATTGTTGAATTAATGAATGTGACCCACTTTGAATGGTGAATCTGATGAGGTTAGATCCTGACTTTGAACCTAAGGCTGTATGACTGCTACTCAAAGTAGTACCCCCTTTCCATGGTTTTACTTCCCATAGTTTCAGTTACCCATGGTTAACCTCAGTTATATTAAATTTCTGAGGTTAAGCTCAGAAAATATTAAATAGAAAATCCCCAAAATAAACAATTCATAAGCTTTAAATTGTGTGCTCTTCTGAGTGGCATGATGAAATCTCAACCTCTCTGCCTGGAATGTGAGTCACCCCTTTGTCCAGCATGTTCACACTGTATACATTCTCCACCAGTTAGTCTCTTCATAGTCTTCTCTGTCACAGTATCCCAGTACTTGTGTTCAACCAACCCCTATTTAATTTAATAATGGCTCCAACATGCAAGAGTCGTGATGCTGTCAATTCAGAGATGCCAAAAAGTACCTAAAAATACTCCCTTTAAGTGAAAAGATAAAAGCTCTTGACTTAATAAGGAAAAAAAAAACATCATATGCTGAAGTTGCCCAGAACTATGGCAAGAATAAACCTTCCATCTGTGAAATTGTGAAGAAAAAAGAATATTCATGCTCGTTTTGCAGTTGGTACAGCTCAAACACAACAGATCTCATTACATAGACATTGCATCATCTCACATCGTCATAAGGGTGAGTGTTGTACAATAAGGTATTTTGAGAGATATAATTATTTTATTTTATTATTAAATATTGTTTTTTGTTTTTAATTTTATTTTAAATGTTGTCCAAGTACAGTTTTCTGCTTTTTAGCCCCAACCCAGTCCACCCCCCACCCCTCCCCACCTCCCTCCCATTTCCACCCCCCTTGTTATTGTCCATGTGTCCTTTATACTTGTTCCTGCAAACCTTATCATTAAATATTGCTAATCTCCTACTGTGCCTAATTTATAAATTGAACTTCATCATAGATCTGTATGTATAGGAAAATGCAAAGTATATTTAGGGTTTCATGCAATCTGTAGTTGCAGGCATCCACTGGGTGTCTTGGAACGTATCACAAAACAATAAGGGAAGATGGCATATACCAGCATTCTTTCCAAAGGGACCAGTCCAAAAACCTACCAAGGGCTGGAGAGAAGTGAAGAACTGGAAAATTCTGCTTGACAATGGGGGCTGGGGACACTTCTTGTGGGGCAGTCTCAGTGTGAGTCCATGAAGGCTACTGTGCTCTCACTCTTCACTATTAGGCTCCAAGACCAGTTTAGATTCTTATGTCTGGAGTTTGCCTTTGTTTTTTTATTTCTCTCAATGTTTAAAGCCATGAAAGAATATCACCTTTCAGGAGGTGTGCTGCCTCATTTGGAGGTAAGACAAGGGAAACAAAAACTTAAGTGATGGAAAGTGACAAGATAGGTACTACTGTATACCTGAAAATGGGGTGTGAGGAAATTGGATTTGTGGTGACAGTGGCAGCTAAAACAGGGCCATCCTGCTAAAGAGCAGCTAAAATTCATTCATTTTTTTCAATTGATAAAGTTCCTACTGTGTACTAGGCACTGATTGAGTACAAATTATACATAACAATGAAAAAAGAAACAGCTGATACTGTACTCATAGATTTTATATTTTTGTGTCAGAAATACAAAAAATAAATAATAATTAAATATGCAATAACAATAGGTGATGATAAAGCACTTTGAGGAAAATTACTGTAACTTTAGGGGAATAATAGGCAGGGATGGAAGCAGGCTAGTTTTATTTATAGGAGTAGTTAGAGAAGGCCTCTTGGAAAAGGTGACATGTCAGAAAAGGTCTAATGAAGTAGGACATATGGATACAGAGAAAAGTTTTCAATCAGAGGAAGTAAGTGACTTAGGAATAAGTTTGGTTCATACTTTAGTTATGGGAGACTAAATGTTTTAACAAATGTTACCTCCTCCTACCATGAAAACTCAGCGGTTTGATACAAAGAAGCCCATTTCTTGCTCTCAGCAGAGGTGAGTGTGGGTTGAGTGGGTGTGCTTCCAGGTGTTGCCTCAGGGATCCAGGGCCCTGCTCTAGTGGCTGTCACACTCTCTAGGGTCCTGAGTCCTCTGCCTCCCATTGACAAATGAAGGAACTGGATCATGTGGGAGGTTTCTATGGGCTAAGTGTGGAAATGGTATGTGTCACATTTTCTTATTCCACTGGCCAGAACTCAGTGACATGCACCCCTAACAACTTGGGAAGGTAGAAAATGCAACTAGCTGTGTGTCCAAGAGGGAGAAGATCTAGGTTTGGTAAACAGTAGCCAATCTCCCCCAGCATATAAAGAGTATACAGAATCCAGAATGACTGTTACTGAGGGAATGAAAGATGAAATGTGAGAGGCGGGCAACTGCTGTGGCTGGTAAGGCCTTTATGTCATAGTAAGGACTTTGTATTATTTTCCTGAGTATATTGGCAGGCTGCCGAGGATTATACACAAGAGAATGATATATTTAAATTTCAGTTTTCAGAAAGAACTGGAAAGTTCTTCAGAGACTGTAAGGGGACAAGAAAGACTGTGGTACTAAGTCGTGGGAGAAGGAAAAATAGCTGGGGGTAGTCATGACTGAGGTGAGGTGCTGAAAAATTGCCTACCTGAATCTATTTTTGAAGGAAAATCAAAAGGAATTACTATTAAATTGGATGTGGAGAGTAAAAGAAAGAGAATTGATGAAATTTATTAATTTTTTTCATCTGAAAAACTATGCAAATGGTTTTTCCATTTACAGAGACATGAAAGACTGGAGAAGGAGAAAGGGACACATGAAGAATTCTGTTCTATACATTCTGTTTGTAGTGTCTATTGAAGAGTCAAATAAAGACATCAAGGTGGCCATTGGAGACAGGAAGCTCCTGGTGGGAGGAAAGGAGAGATTGGGGAGGGGAACTGGAGGTAAAAACTTTTGGAATTATCAGAGTGTTGGTATAGAAAACCAAGACTTGCAGAAATCACTTAGTGTCAGTAGAAAGGAGAAGAACTTTGAGGACCACAGTCAAAACAAGCATTCCAATATTTAAAGCTCAAGTCATAGACACATGGACTCAGAAACAAAAAAAATGCTCTAAGAAGTTATTAGGTTGAATCCCCCTTTCTTTCAGTGAAGAAACTAAGGCTCTAATGATTAGATTGGTCACATAAGACTTTAAAAAAGAAGGTGCTGGTAGAACTCAGCTACAATCCCAATCTTTGGGCCACTGCTTCACCTTACAATCAAAATAATAATTCCTGTGGTGAAGGATAAGACATGAAAATCAATGACATGAAAGAAAAAAGGAAGGGAAACAAACTGTGTTAGATAATCTGTTTCCCCTTCATATTTGCTCATCCTTCTAACAGGTGCAGAAGGCATTCTATGTAAAGGATGGGGTATTAGAAAACTTGTATTATTTTAACTCTTAAGGGACTGGGAAAGTGCTGAGTGGGAGCCAACACCACAGTAATATTACAAGAAATGCATTTCAGATTAATTGGGGGCAAGTATGATGAGCTATTGGAAGAAAAGAAGGGAAAACCATATCTATTGTCCTAATCACAATACAGAAATTAATCTGGCTTTGCCCATGTCTGAGAGAAATAAAGTTGGGCTGTGGCTGGGGATGAGGGAAGGGCATGCAGGCCAGACCCATGACAGAAGTGATGGTAGTGGCTGAGAAAGGGGGAAGAGCTTCAAGAACAGGTCCCACTTAATCAAACTGAGAAGATGTCACATTTGAGGACTGAAAAATAACTATAAGGTATGGAAAGGAGATAATACTGACAAGAAAATATCCAGAATGATAAAGTGAATATGGTGAAGAGATAAATGAACCTCATGAAGAAAAGGGAGAACCACCCCTTACATCTGCTGTCTCTGCTTACCATGGTGGCTGAGCCAGACAATGTCAAATGGGGATGGGCTAACTCCATCATCCCTTCTAGATTTATTAACTGGCAGTCATTTGTAGAGTGGACCTTTCCCTTCTCCTCTATTTATTTATTCATTCATATCAGCACACACTAATGGCTTCCTGTTTTACCCAGGGTATTATGATATGTTACAATAATTATTTTTATATTCAAATTGTCCTAGGCCTTGCAGTGTGTGCCCCTTTAAACTGATTTGTATGCCTTTTTGATGTTTTCATCATTCTTGGGTGTTGCATTATTTTCTGACATAAAAGTTTTAGTCTCATTATGTATTTCTTTCTAGCCCTAGACCTGGAGAGAGACATTTTTTCAAAAGGCCCTGGTTTCTTTTAATGATGAAGGTATTAAGGAATCAAGCTCTGGCTTTCAGAGCGTTGTTACTGCTAGAACTTCCCAAAAGGCAACGCTAGGAAATCTATGTATGGATATACAGACATATGCCTGTATTTATCTTGTCTGTCTATCTATCTATCTATCTATCTATCTATCTATCTATCTGTCATCTATCTAACTACCTATCATCAATCTATCATCAATCAGCCATCATCTATCATCATTTATCTATTAGAAACCAATTCAGTCTGGCACTACAGGTGTACCTTGGAGAAAATGTAGGTTCAGTTCCAGACCACTGCAATAATGCAAATACTGCAGTGAGGTGAGTCACATAATTTTTTTAATTTCCTAGTAGATATACAAGTTATATTTATATAGCACTGTGGTCTACTTAGTGTGCAATTGCATTATGTCTAGAAAAAAAACTGTATATGGCTTAATTAAAAATACTTATTGCTAAAAAAGGCTAACCATGATCTGAGCCTTCAGCGAGTCATAATCTGCTAGTGGAGGGTCTTACATTCCATTTGTAACATGCAATATCTATGGAAAACAGAAAAATGAAATGTAATGAAAAGTATGCTTTTATAAGGTTTATTAGATTCTATATTCCTTAATTGTAACTTCCTTATCTGACAATGTAAAACTGGTTTCCATTATTCCTAGTGTGTGTGTGTGTGTGTGTCTGTGTGTGTGTCTGTGTGTGTGTCTGTGTGTGTGTGTTGCTCAATTCCTTGATCATAGCGCTGAAAATTTGACTTCAGACACACTGGTTATTCCCATCACAGCTCTAGACTCACTGGGAACACTGCCCAAAAGCTTGGACCCAATGAAGAGGAAGGAGGAGAAAGCTCCCTATGTCTTTTGGGAAGGGAGTCATTGAAAGGGCTTCTCGGGTGTGTTGTCAGCAATATTTGGTAGAAGGCATTTGCCCTACTCAACCTCTCTGGTTCCTCCTCCATTGTCGACTTCCATTGCCTACACAGCCATTTGCAAAGACCTCACTGTTACAACTGCTAGGGTGTGAATAACAACTTTGTTTTCATGAGTCATTGCTGCCCACTGAACTTCATGCAGCCATGGGAACAGCACCTCCCCCTCACCTCTCTGCCTCTTTCCACTACTCAGCCCCAAAGCCAGCTTAAGCTCAGAGGTACAGGGCTGCATCACCCTTTGGCTCTCATCCATGCCCTAATGTCTCTGCAATACTTTCCCTCAATAACAAACAAACATACTAACTGAAACAGCCCTGTCTATTTCTGGTCTTTACATCTTTTTGTAGAGACTCAAATGTAGCTTATTGGCTAAATAGGGAGTGACAACCTTTGCTCCTAGTTTCTTAGCTTGTGATTCAGGCCTTTTTCATCCATAGCAATTCTTCTAAATTTCAAATTCCCCACCTTCTCTGAATAACAAAACTTGTCAAGCAAAGTGATGGATGTGAACAAGGTCCTGGAGGAAGGAGATTGAAATGACATCTGGTTTAGAGCTCAGTCAACTCCAAGTCCTCATCTCCTTGATCTGATGATCTTTTGCTACTTTTAAATTGCAAAGGTAACAGTAATACTTAAAGAATTGTCTGGGTGGCCCCTCATAACCAAACTCTGTGGTACTCTGGAGAGAAACTTTCTGCTCTAGATCTGTGACAGCCACAAGGGATTCACACTAGAACAAGGCTGAACTTAACAAAGCTTTGGGGATTGATGGATGTGGCTGCAATTATTTATTTAAAAAAATATATTTTATTGATTATGCTATTACAGTTGTCTCACTTTTTCTCCCCTTTATCCCCCCCCCCCCACCTTGCATCCCCACTCCTTCCAGCATTACCCTCAGGTTCATGTCAATGGATCATACATACAAGTTCTTTGGCTTCTCCATTTCTTATACTATTCTTAACCTCCCCCTGCTTATTTTGTGCATACCATTTATGCTTCTTATTCTCTGTACTTTCCCCCTATTCTCCTCCCTCCCTCTCCCTGTTGATAACCCTCCATGTGATCTCCATTTCTGTGATTCTTCTCCTGTTTCAATTGTTTGCTCAGTTTGATTTAGTTATGTACGTATGTATGTATGTATGTATGTATGTATTTATTTATTTATTTTAGGTTCAGTTGATACTTGTGAGTTTGTTGTCATTTTACTGTTCATAGTTTTGATCTTCTTCTTTTTCTTAGATAGCTCCTTTTAACATTCATATAATAAAAGTTTGGTGATGATGAACTCCTTTAACTTGACCTTATCTGGGGAGCACTTTATCTGCCCTTCCATTCTAAATGATAACTTTGCTGGATAGAGTAATCTTGGATGTAGGTCCTTGCCTTTTGTGATTTCAAATACTTCTTTCCAGCCCCTTCTTTCATGCAAGGTTTCTTTTGAGAAATCAGCTGATAGTCTTATGGAAACTCTTTTGTAGGAAGCTGTCTCCTTTTCTCTTACTGCTTTTAAGATTCTTTCCTACTCTTTAATCTTGGGTAATATAATTATGATGTGTCTTGGTGTTTGTTTCCCTAGGTCCAACTTGTTTAGGATTCTTTGAGCTTCCTGGACTTCCTGGAATTCTATTTTCTTTACCATATTGGAGAAGTTCTCCTTCATTATGTTTTCAAATAAGTTTTCAATTTCTTCCTCTTCCTTTTCTCCTTCTGGCACCCCTATGATTCAGACACTGGAGTGCTTAAAGTTGTCCTGAAGGTCTTAAGCCTCATATTTTCAAAATCTTGCTTCTTCATTCTGTTCTGGTTGAATGTTTATTTCTTCCTTCTGGTCCAAACCATTGATTTGAGTCCCAGTTTCCTTCCCTTCACTGCTGCTTCCCTATCTACTTTTCTTTATTTCACTTTATGTAGCATTCACTGTTTCCTCTATTTATGAGCATACACAACCAATTATGTGAGTATCCTGATTATCAGTGTTCTGAACTCTGCATCTGATGGGTTGGCTATCTTTTCATCACTTAGTTCTATTTTTGGAGTTTTGATCTGTTCTTTCATTTGGGCCATATTTCTTTGTCTCAGTGCACCTGTTATGTTGTAAGAGGGAGCCTTAGGTATTTGCAGGGCAGGGCAACCCATGGCACTATGTTGTGGTGCTGTATGTGGGGGAGGGTTCTGAGAGGGAACAATGATGCTTGTTTGGCTCTCACCCCACTTTCAGTCACTTCTCCTGCTCCCCACAAGCAAATTGGGCCCTTCTGGTGCTGATTTCTGGATGGGTGGGGCTATGACCCCATAGGTCTCTCCAGTGAAATATCCTGTGAGACTGGCAGTTTCTCCTGCTGCCACAACCCCCACTGGTCTTTACAGTCAGAAGTTTTGAGGCTCTTTTCCCATGCTAGGACCTGTGTTGCATGGTCTGTCTTACTCCCCAGTCATTCCTTCTGGTTTATCTACCCACAAATGTGGAGCCACCCGGTCCTCCAGCTGACACCTTGCCTTGCATCTGCTCCATCCCGACTGCCCATTTCTGCCCCTCCTACCAGTCTGAATGGATTTCTTCTTTAACTCCTTAGTTGTCAGATTTTCTGGCAGTTCTGGTTGTTTTTTGTTTTTAAATTTGTTGTTGTCCTTCTTTTGGTTGTACAAGGAGGCAGTTATCTACCTATGCCTCCATCTTGGCTGGAAGTCCCACATGTCTATAATTTAAAATACAGTTCTGAGTATGTCCTACATTATAAACAGTGATAAATAGTGAGGTTATAGGGTTGAATATTAATAAACAACACTTTCCCTCAAATAATTCACTAATTTAAGAGAAGAACAAATGGACAAATTATTATAGTAGGTTATGTTTGGTGAGATGCCAGAAGTATGATAAACACTTAGAACAAATAGGAGCTGGAAGAGATGGGCAAACAGCATTGGACAAACAATGATGAACAAATGGACAAACACTTAGAACAAATAGGAGCTGGAAGAGATGGGCAAACAGCATTGGAAGGGAGATAGAGTTAGCCAGGCTGAGAATACAATAGGAAGAAAGTCATGGAAGTGACAGGTGACTTGATACTTGTGAATGGAAGGGGTTGTGTAAATTAGGAAGAATGTCAAGAAACTAGCTCAGTCACACACTAAGTATCTGTTGTACAGTACAAATTGGTACAATCTCCTTGAAGGACAATACAATCTTGGCCTTTGACCCATTAATTCTATCATCATAAATTTATTCCAAGAAAATAATCAGAGAGGTAGAAAAATACTTATGAACAAACATGTTTATCCAGTATTATTTAAAATAGCCATTTATAATAGATAAGGAACATATCGTGAAGAGAAAGATGAACCTAAGCAAAGGAAGAGAGGGAGAATGATCATTGCAGTAATATTTCAAAACACTGGAAATAACTTCCTTGTCTAACTAATAAAATTAGGGTGTTACATTCATGGGATTCATGAGATGGAACATTACACCATAGTGACTATGAAGATTTTAAATGTAATGTTTTAGCACATTAAATGAGGTGGGGAAATGTTCAGTTTATCATTGTGGTAGTAGTAAGTAGCTTCTAGGCATCCAGGTCTCTGCTCATTTTGCTGAAGTAGGCTGATCTTTCATTTAGAAAATCAGTTCTTCCCTTAGTGAAGCACCTCTGGAATCAGAAGAGAATAAACCCCACCTGATACCACTGCCTCCAGGGTGAGCTCTCATAGGTTAAAGCCAATCAGCACACCCAATTTGTCACTAATGAGGGTTCTCTTCCCTAAGTGGGGCCATGAGAATGAAACTAAGGGTTTCTGTTTAATGATTTAGCTAGAAGCCTTTCTCAATTCCTTCTGGACAAAGTGGCACAAGGGTACAAAGTCTGAAATTGAAATGCCCTATTTTGCTCTTACAATGAAGTGAGCCTAAGAACAAAGCAACCCATGTGAAGGGCAGACATGACCAACTTTAGAGAAGGGAGATGGTAGAGGAAAAGCTCTACTTTTGAAATTTTCTGTTTTATAAATTAAGAAATATCTTTGATAGTTCAAGCCAGTCTGATATGAAATTTTGTATACTTATGAAAAGCACCTTACCTGATACAATTAAGTGAAAAATAGCAAATGAAGCTACAAGCATACATAGTAAATGTGTTATTTTGTCCATAATGTCTTTCTTAAAATATTTTATTTTATTTTTTTAAAGATTTTATTTATTTGTTTTCAGAGAGGTGAAGGGAGGGAGGAAGAGAGGACTAGAAACAAGATACGTGAGAGAAACATCATTTGGTTACCCCTTACATGCCCCCAACTGGGGACCTGGCCCACAACTCAGGCATGTGCCCTGACTGGGAATCAAACTGGTGACCTTTTGGTTTGTAGTTTGATGCCCAACCCACTGAGCCACACCAGTCAGGGCATCTCAAAATGTTTTTCATGTCAAATAGGAGAAGATGACAATTGAACTCAGGTAGTGTTGCTAGTGGAGATAGGATTCTTTTACTGAGTCATGGGAAATGTGTTTTGGGAATCCATGGGGGCTTGAGGCAAGATTTATTGGAGGGAAAACAAAAGACTGCCTCCAGGTGCCCAACGTCTCATCCCCAACCAGGTGGCTAAGCTCCATCTCACTGTGTAGCCTCTGGGGCCACACCAAGCTCAGGAGGAGGTCCAGGACCCAGAGCTGCTATGCCATTAGCCCAAATTGGCATATGAAGCCTCAGTAGTATAGCTTAGTCTTTGTTACACTCATTTTGGGCATTATGATTCAGCCTTGAGGCTGCCAGACCAAAACCTGTGCCACTGCTACACAGAAAGAAAGAACGTGAATGAGACCCTTTGTTAAGCTCTGATTATATTTCCTTCGATTTGGGAAGGGGTAAGCTTTCATTAAAACTAACCAATCTTCTTTCTAATTCTTCAAGGGCTTGTGCTAGGCCCTCCTCCTATCCAATCCCTTTCTTGGACCTTCCAGGTTTCTGTGCTGTTATCCTAACCAGTTTTTTCCCTAGATTTTCCCAGGATAAACTCCCCTTTATGATCATTATTTTGGCTCTTACTGCCATGCCTCATAGTTTTGCATGGACATCAGACTTTTACTGCACATGCTTCAGCAGAGGAATTTCAACATTACCGGTTTATCCCTTCCCCCAGTAACCTATGGAAAGGAGCTGATTATTCCCCAGGAGAGGTTAGAAAGCCAGTCCTTCCTCTCTACTTTGGTGGGGGATGGAGGGATGTTAATCCTCTTGGCGGAGCAATGTGGCTGTCCCCTGGAGTGTGTAGAATAGTAGCTTCCAGACTTAATCAGGCTTAATGCCTGATACAGCTTCCTATTTAATCAGGTTTAATGTCTGATTCCATTTACTCCCTTACTTTGTTAATAACTAATTGGATAACTACCTACTGTATTAGTAAGAAGGTTTAAAATTAGTTAATGAAAGGAAATGTAGCGAAAAGAGTGTGCAGACAGATGTGGCAGCATGTGAAGGACTTCTGGTAGGAAGGGGAGATGAGTATAAGGATTTAAAATATAACCAGGGTGACTGAAAGGGTGTGAACGATGGGAGGGTGGTGCTGATGCAAGTGTTCCAGGGTCTGGGGACCCAAGAATCTGTCATCCATGGTAGGTTCTTGGCTTTGTGGAGGAAAGAATTAAACTGTGAGCCAGCACAGATTTTAAAGTGAAAGTGAGCTTATTAGTGACATAGTAAGACAGAGAGTGGGCTATTCCACAGATAAAGTCACCCCCTTTCAGTGGAATTTGTTTCATTTTTTGAGGTTCATTTAATCAGGAATTAAGGCATTTTATGTGGGAGAAGATATTCAGGATCTCCCCAGGAAAAAAAAGTAGACATTTCTCAGAGGAACTCTGTTGGCCATTTTGTGTCTTTGCATGAGCTTTCTGTTTTTGTGGGGTGTGCCTTTAGCATGCTAATGTGTTGCAATAAGCATATAATGAGATTAGAGATTACAGTTAGGTAAATTAATTACATCTTGGATTGAGCTGGTTTCCACCAATTTTAGGCCATAGATCCAGTGGGGGTATGGTCTTACTTCTTGACAGCTCCTATAGTTTTTATCAATTGCAGCTGTTCTGCCACATACTCTTTCTCAGGACCGGGTGGGCCTGGGGATGTTGAGAGGGTCATATCAGGCAGATGCTATCTTTAAGATGTTATCATAAAAAGTTGTGTCTTAATTCTAAGAGCAAATGGCAAGTCAATAAAGGTTTTAAAGGGACTTTGAGGAGCAAGGACTGGGTTGGTATGAAGGGAGGATCAGGAAGATTATTCTTTCTATTACTCACTGCTGTAGAGTGAATAATAAATTCAAGGAGAAGGTAAAGAGAAAATGAATGATGTAAACACTTAGGGCCCATGTCAGCTCACAGAAGTGGGTGATCATTGTACTATAGCATAGTCACTGGAGAGGGAGAAGTATGGATGATATCAGAGTATATTCAATGAGACTTTCTGATAGGATATAGGGCGATGAGGGAGGTTCCCCAGTCTGGGGACTACAATATTTAGAATTCATTATAAATCACTAGAAAAGATATAAAACATGAGGCTGTATAGCATATATGTTAACAAAATTAACATGGAGACCATAGACTACAATGAAATTGGAGTACAGTGGAAGTTGGAGGGGTGGTAGAGGCTATAATGACCAGAGGATTAAGTGAGGAGAACAGCAATGAAGGAAAGGGAGAACTTGTATAGGAAATGGAATTATATGATTAAAATACTGTAGTGGACTGTTTGCTATCTCAAGGTATGCAGGGAAAAAAAAATCTAAGAGAGACCAAAAAAGCTGTGGGACCAGCCTAACATTTCATCTAGAGAGAAAAGAAAGTTAGTACCTAGGACAGGATGGAGGACAGTGAGAAAGAATCCAGTTGGTTTCTGCAAATTCTGTTGAGTCCAGTGTATTAAAATATTGATTTAATTTGTATATTTTGGCATTGCTAGTGATTTGTGGGAACCTGTACCTGAGGATTAGTAACAAACCTATGGGATTTCATCTATACCAGAGGTTGGAAAACCACAGCTCCAGGGCCAAATCTGGTCCCCAGCTTGCTTTTGTAAGTAGCTTTACTGGATCATGACTGCTTTAGAAATACAATGGCAGAATTGAGTAGTTGTGACAGAGTACTTTTGGCCTGCAAAGCTAAATGTATTTATTACCTTGTCCTTTAAGAGAAAATTTGCTGGTTTTTGATCTAGAGAAACTGAGGAATGAGTTTACTTTCCAGTGAAGCATAATTTTAGAGATAAACTGATTTAATTAAAAAAAAAAACACCCCACAAATACATGGAGATTAAACAACATACTGCTAAAAATGACTGGGTCAAAGAAGAAAAAAGGTGAGATCAGTCCCAGTCACTGAGCTGCCTCTAAGGACTCAGCAACCTCCCCCTTGAGCTCCCTTGCTTCCTGACATCCAGTACCTCCAACCTGCCTTCTTCTGCCACAGCTTTCTGCAGACTGTTTCCACCAAAGAAAAGGCACCATATTGCATGCCTGCTATCCATAACCTCCCCTTTTCTGATCCCTTTGATGATGCAAGTAAAGGTGACGATCTGCTTCCTGCTGGCACTGGGGATTATATCCATGTAAGAATTCAAAAGAGAAACAGCAGGAAGACCCTCACTACCTTCCAAGGGATCATTGATGAATACAATAAAAAGAAACTAATAAAAGCATTTAAGAAGAAATTTGCCTGCAATGGTACTGTAATTGAGCATCAAGAATATGGAGAGGTAATTAAGCTACAGGGTGAACTGTACCAGAACACCTGCCAGTTCCTTTCAGAGACTGGACTGGGTAAGGACAACCAGCTAAAGGTTCATGGGTTTTAAGTGCTTTGGGCTCACTGAAGGTTAAGTGAGGATTTCCTTGCAAAGAATAGGATTTCCCTTCTGTCCCTTGTCACAAGTTTAAAAACCTCACAGCATATATAATATAACCTTTTAGGGTCTGTTTTTAACTTGGATTAGTGTAACTCCTTTATACAATAAATTGAAAATCAAAAACATAAAATAGGTGAGATCAAAAGATACGGAAGAAAAATGAGAATGACAATATAACCTATCAAAACTTCTAAGACACAGCTAAAACAGTAATAAGAGGGAAGGTTATATTATTACAGGCTTATCTTAAGAAACAAGAAAAATCGCAAGTAAACAACCTAACATTACATCTTACAGAACTAGAAAAAGAAGAATAAAAACAGTCCAAAGTCAACAGAAGAATGGAAATAATAAAAGTTAGACCAGAATTGAATGAAACAGAGAACAAAAAGACTACACAAAAAATTAATGCAACAAAGGTTCTCTGGTTCTCTGAAAAGATTAATAAAATGTACAAACTTCTGGCTATATCCACTAAAGGAAAAAAAGAACAAACTCAAATAAGCAAAATCAGAAATAAAAAAGAAGTTACCACAGAAACCACAGAAATACAAAGGATCATACTAGAACACTATGAAAGACAATATGCCACCAAATTCAATGACTAGGAAGGAAAAGATAACTTCCTAAAAACATATAACCTTGCTAGACTGAATCATGAAAAATTTGAATATCTAAATAGACCAATCAACAGTGAGGAAATTGAAACAGCCATCTAAAACCTCCCCCAAAATAAAAGTCCAAAACCAGATGACTTCACTAGTGAGTTCTACCAAACACTCAAAGATGATTTGCTACCTATTCTCAAACTCTTTCAAACAATTG
The DNA here is from genome assembly GCA_004024845.1 of Tonatia bakeri. NCBI lineage: Eukaryota > Metazoa > Chordata > Mammalia > Chiroptera > Phyllostomidae > Tonatia > Tonatia bakeri. The sequence goes on from PVIA01005917.1 coordinate 93,607, forward strand.
AAGAAGAGGCAATACTTCCTAACATCTTTTATGAGACCAACATAACCCTGATACCAAAACCTGGCCTAGATAACACACACACACACACACACACACAATAAAACTACAAATCAATATCTCTGATGAATACAGCTGCAAAAATCCTAAAGAAAATACTAGCAAATTGAATACCATACATCAAAAAGTACCACATCATGATCAAGGGGGGTTCATTCCAGAAGCACCAGCATAGTTCAACATACACAAATTGATCAATGTAATACACCACATTAACAAAACAAAAGATGAAAATCATATGGTCTTATCAATAGATGTAGAGAAGTAATTTGTAAGATACAATGCACATTTATGATTAAAACACACAATACAATGGATATAGAAGGAAAGTACCTCAGCATAATAAAGGGCATATATGACAAACTCTAAGCCAATATCACATTCAACGGTGAAAAACTGAAAGTTTTTCCTCTAAGGGCAAGAAAAGATAAGGATCTCCACTCATACTACTCTTATTCAACATAGTATATATATTTTAAAGATTTTATCCATTTTTGACAAAGAGAAAGGGAGAGTGAAGGAAAGGGAGAGAAACATCAGTGTGTAGTTGCCTCTTATACACCCCCTACTGCAGATCCAGCCCACAATTCAGGCATGTGTCCTGACTGGGAATCAAACCAGTGACTCCTTGGTTCATAGGCAGGCACTCAGTCCACTGAGCCATACCAGCCAGGGCATTATTCAACATAGTATTGAAAGTCCTAGCCAGAGTAATCAGGTAAGAGAAAGAAATAAAAGGAATCCAGATTGGGAAGGAAGAAGTAAAAGTGTCACTTTTTTGCAGATGCCACAATTCTTTACATAGAAAACCTTAAAGACTCAACCAAAAGCCTATTAGAAACAATAAAGAAAAAAAATTTGTAGGATACAAAATCAGTATACAAAAATCCACTGCTTTCATATATACTAACAATGACATTTCAGAAAAAGTATTGAAAATAATTCCTTTTGCAATTGTGACAAAAAGAATAACATATCTATGAATAAAGTTAAGTGATGTGAAGGACCTATATACTGAAAACTACAAAGCATTATTAAAAAAGATTGGAAAAGGGACAATAAAATGTAAACATATTCTGTGTTCATGGATTGGAAGAAGTAACATAGTTAAAATGTCCATATTAACCAAAACAATATACAGATTTAATGCAATCCCCATCAAAGTCACAATGACATTTTTTAAAGAAATAGAAGAAAAATATCATCTGATTTACATGGAACCACAAAAGACCCTGAATAGTCAAATCAATCCTGAGAAAAAAAGAATAAAGCTGGAGGTATCATAGTACCTGATTTCAAAGTATACTATAGAATTATCATAATCAAAACAGCATGATATTGGCAGATAAACAGACACACAGACCAAAGGAACAGAACTGAGAGCCCAGAAATTAAACCGCAAGTATATGGGTAAATAATTTTTGACAAAGAAGCCAAAAACATACAATGGAAAAAAGAAAGCCTCTTTAATAATTGGTGCTGGGAAAATAGGAAAGCCACATACAAAAAAATGAAACTAGAGTATAGTTTATTCCCATGTACAAAAATAATTCAAAATGGATCAAAGACCAAATATAAGATATGAAACAATAAATTAAATAGAACAAAACAGAGATACTAAGCTAATGGACTTTGATCTTAGAGAAAATTTTATAAATTTGATCCCGAAAGCAAGGGAAGAAGAGGCAAAAATAAATGAGTGGGACTATATCAAACTAAAGAGCTTCTATACACCAAAAGAAACTGCCAACAAAACAAAAAGGCAACCAACAAAATGGGAGAAGATATTTGCAAACAACATTTCTGACAAGGAATTAATATCCCAAATATATAAAGAACTCATACAACTCAACACCAAACAAAAAAAAACAGTTAAAAAATGGGCAGAAGACCTAAAAGACATTTATATGTCTTTCCAAGAAGACATACAAATGGTCAATAAATGTATGAAGAGATGCTGATCTTTGCTAGCTGTTAGGGAAATGCAGATCAAAACTACAATGAGGTATCACTTCATACCTGTTAGAATGGCTGTTATCAACAAGATAGGTAATAACAAGTGTTGGAGAGGCTGTGGAGAAAGAGGAATCCTCATTCACTATTTTTGAGAATGTAAACTGGTACAGCCACTATGGAAAAATCTATGATTCCTCAAAAAATTAAGAATAGTGTTGCCATATAATCCAGCAATCCCTCTTCTGGCTATCTACAGAAAAATTTGAAAACATTTATTCAAAAAGATATATGCACCTTTATATTTATTGCAACGTTATTCTCAGTGGCCAAGACATGGAAACAACCAAAGTGTTCTACAATAAAGGATTGTATAAAGAAGATGTGGTATATATATATATATATATGTATATATATATATGTATATATATATGTATATATACACACATACTATGGAATACCACTTAGCCATAAAAAAGATGAAATCTAGCCATTTATGACAATATGGATGGACCTTGAGAACATCATACTAAATGAAATAAGTCAGTTAGAAAAAGCTATGATTTTACACATATGTAGGATACAAACCTGAAACTCATAGACAGAAAATAGTATGGTGGCTACCAGAGGGAAGTAGTTAGGGAGTAATAAATGGTAAAGGAGACCAAATATATGATGATAGAAGATGATTTGACTGTGGGTGGTTGGCACATAAGGCAATACAAATCATGTATCATAGGAAAGTACACTTGAAACCTATATAATTATTAACCAATGTAATCCCAATAAATTTTTAAAAATTAAAAAAATTGTTTAACAGAAATTGAGAATTCAAATAGGTACAGAAAAAATGAAATTTTATTCATATTTCTACTGTAATGATTAATCTACTATTCATTCAATCTTTCATTCATCTAATTATTATTGAGTGCATACCATCTGTCAGGCAAACAGCTATATGCAAGGGACCAACTGGAAAAGTTCATCACATTGGAGCTTTATGCCTACGAGTGGGGAAGAGTGGTAAAGAGAAAAAATAAAAATCAAACTAAAAATCTATAGATTGTGGATGATGATGTGTGTTGCAGACAGAAAAAAGAAGAGCTTGAAAGGAGAATATAGCGAGAGTGGGGATAGGTACTTAAAATAGGGTGGTTAGAGGAGGCATCACTTGATACACAGATGTTTGAGCTGGGACCTCATGGAGGTAAGGAAGGTTGTCATGTGGCTTTCTTGAAAAGAAGCTGTCCACAGCAGGAGCAAGAGAGCAAATGCCCTAAGGAAGCAACATGCCTGTTATGTTTGTAGAGCAGATGGAGGTGAGCATACCTGCAGTGTCATGACCAATGAAGTGGAGTGCAACTGGAGAGAAAAATATGAAAGAAGAAATAGGGGAGTCAGTTAAGAGGGGTGATTGTAGGGGTTGGATTTTTCTCTGAATGACAGGTAGATCTTAGAAAATTATGAGAAAAGGAGTAGCATGGTTTGAATTATATTTTAAAGGATCACATTGCCAGCCACTGAAGAATAGATTGTAAGAGACCTGGGTAGGTGGAGGTGAACTAGTGAAGAGGCAATAATCCAGAACAGAGGTACTGTAGTTTAGAATAGGGTGAAACCGTTGAAGTGGCAGCTTCAACAGGACTTGCATTTGGATTGCATGTGAAATATAATACAAAGGACAGGATAGTATGGCTCCAAAGTTTTGGGGCTGAGCAACTGGAAACATGATGGAGCCTGTGAGGAGAAAGCAACTCTAAGTAGAAGATTAGGAGACTAAGTTTAGACCTGTTAAAGCTACAAGCAAATTCCAGCCAAAATGGAGGCATAAGTAGATACACTTTACTCCCTTGCACAACCAAAAGAAGGAAACAAACAATTAAAAACAACAACAACAACAACCAGAACTGCCAGGAAATTGAACTGTATAGGAAGTCTGACAACTAAGAAGTTAAAGGAGAAACATTCATCCAAAGTGGTAGGAAGGGTGGAGATGGGCAGTCAGGGAGGAGAGGAGTGCAGCAGGTGGCAGCTGGTGGGCTAGGTGGTCCCACATTCATATGTGGATAAACTGAGAGGAACCACTGGGGAGCAAGATAGACTGTGCAATACAGGGTTTCAGTGTGGAGAAATAAAGCCTCAAAAGTTCTTTTGTAAAAACCTGTGTGGGATGCCGCAGCGGGAGAAACTTCCAGTCTTGTAGGAGAGTCCATTGGAGGGACCCGCAGAGTCCTAGAATGTGCACAAACCTACCAACCCCAGAAATCAGCACCAGAAGGGCCCAAATTTCTTGTGGGGAGTGGGGGAAGTGACAAAGTGAGGCAAGAACCCAACAAGCAGCATTATCCCCTCTTAGACCCCTGCCTCACATACAGCACCACAATGCAGTGATGCGGGTTGCCCCACCCTGGTGAATACCTAAGGCTCTGCCCCTTACAACATAACAGGTATGACAAGACAAAGAAATAGAGCCCAAATGAAAGAACAGATCAAAGCTTCAAAAAGAGAACTAAGCAATGAAGAGATAGCCAACCTATCAAATGCAGAGTTCAGAACATTGGTAATCAAGATGCTCACAGAAACGATTGAGTATGGCTGCAAAATAGAGGAAATAGTGAAGGCTATGCAAAGTGAAATAAACAAAAGTATACAGGGAATCAATGCTGAAGGGAAGGAAACTGGGATTCAGATCAACAACTTGGAACAGAAAGAAGAAATACACATTCAAACAGAATAGAATGAAGAACAAGATTTCAAAAAAAAAATGAGGAGAGGCTTAGGAGCCTCTGGAACAACTTTAAACATTCCAACATGTGATTCATAGGGGTGCCAGAAGGAGAGGAGAAAGAGCGAAGAATTGAAAGCTTATTTGAAAACATAATGAAGGAAAACTTCCCCAGTCTGGCAAAGAAAACACTTGTAAGTTCAGGAAGCTCAGAGAGTCACAAAGAAGTTGAACCCAAGGAGGAACACACCAAGACACATCATAATTGCATTAGCCAAGATTAAAGATAAGAGGAGAATCTTAAAAGCAGCAAGAGAAAAGGAGACAGTTACCTACAAAGGAGTTCCCATAAGGCTATCAGCTGATTTCTCAGAAGAAACCTTATAGGCAAGAAGGGGCTGTAAAGAAGTATTCCAAGTCACAGAAGGCAAGGATCTACATCCAAGATTACTTTATTCAACAAAGCTATCATTTAGAATGGAAGGGCAGATAAAGTGCTTCCCAGATAAAGTCAAGTTCAAGGAGTTCATCATCACCAAGCCCTTGTTATATGAAATGTTGAAAGAACTTATCTAAGAAAAAGATTATCAAAACTATGAACAGTAAAATTACAACAAACTCACAACTATGAACAATTGAACATAAAATAAGAACAAAAACAAAAAGAAACTAAGCAACCAACAAGGACAGGAACAAAATCACAGAAACGGAGATCACAGAAAAATACTTATCAGCAGGGAGGGTTAGTGGGGAGAATGGGGGAAAGTTACAGGGAATAAGAAGCATAATTGGCTGGTACAAAATAGACAGGGGTAAATTCAAAATAGTATAGGAAATGGAGAAGCCGAAGAACATAATATGTACAGCCCATGGATATCAACTGACAATGGGGGGGGGGAAATGCTGGAGGGATGTGAGTTGCAGGGCAGAGGGTAGTAAAAGGGAGAAAAGAAATGGGACAATTGGAAAGCATAATCAATAAATTATACAAAAATATTTTAAAAAAGACTAAAATTGCCTTTGGCATCCACGTGGAGGTGGGGAATAGACAATAGAATATATGGGTCTGGAGTTCAGGTGAGAGGCTTCTTGCCTTTTAGCCTTGGATTTTGTTGTCTTAGATATTTGGGGTGGCCTCGGGCCTCAGAAGGGTAAAATGCTGCTGAATATAATGGGCTCAAAGGCTTTCAGTTTTAAAAATTATAGAATGATGCTTGGCTTTAAACTCCTAGAGGCAAAGGCTTTCTTTATTTTAATGGAATAGAATATTGAAAAATAACATAAAAATGATTTTACCTAATTAAAAATGTCTCTATAAATATGGTTTCAATATTTAGCATTTCTTTTTTTAATGAAGAAAATGTGAGATGGTACAAACACGGTTCTGGTGAGTACGGTTTAGAAAAGCTTACTTTACTTAACGCTTGATAAGCTCATTTCTCTCTTATTTATAAGTCCAGGTTATCTGTTTGTTCATTCTTATTGAATTCCTGTAATGGTCCCTCACAGTGACTAACATGCCTCAAAGGAGACTATTTTCCCCCTGTGCTGGTTAGTCTCCATCTGCTGCTGCCCCTCTCTCCCCAATCCGTCCTCTACCCTTCTTTGCCCTTTGTGTCATGGGAATCTGATCTCCATAGTCATACCATCTGGTCTCCATTGCTCTTTGGCTTATTGTTTAGGTTGGTTAGTGGAAGGCACCAGTAGGATATAAGAAGATCTGCAGTAGTTACAAAAACTCACTGGGCTTGTAACACTGTTTTCTTCCCATCCCCTTGGTCTAAGTGCAGCAGGGATTTGCAACTGATGTCTTCTCTGGGTGCCTCAACATCCTTGAGTAGTTCCTCTACTCTTGCAATACCTTCAAAAGTAGTCTGATAATTAAGTTTACTTTCAAATACTTTTTCAGGTTTGTTTTCTGTTTCCTGCTGGGATACTGACTGATAGATAAATCACCTAAACTTTTATAGAACCATTTTGAAAGGTGAACTTCAATAATTCTGTAATTATGGCTCCTGAATGGATGTTCCCAGAGTGTAGACTCTCTCATTTTCAATTGAATTAAACAAATGTTATTGAATACATCAGGGATCAGGAACTCTGCTAAGTGCTAGGGAAGAACAGTGAATAAGAAGAATAAAGAAGAGGTCATGGTCTGAGCAAGCTGACAGTCTAGTCAAAAGGACACCATTTGCTTATACATAGTATGTACTCATTATTTATCATTGCATCCACATAGTGCCTTGTCTTTGTATTATGTACCTAAGGTTGTACTTCAAGGTAACATCTATTAAGAAGCACATGATCCCTAGACACAGTTATTCTGCCATAGACCCTGTTATTACTACCTTATAAGAAAATTAAGTAAAAATAATATTCAATAATTGGTAGTTTTATTAACCCATGATTGAATTAAGATGCTAAAATGCATCATGGAATCCTCCATGTGAACACTCAGACAGGAAGTGCATAATAGTCAGATGGGAAGGTTTTGGGATGAAAGAGTTAAAATTTCTAATGGGGTAAAACTAAGATGTGTTTTAAAATGTTTTCTCCTTTACTCATTTCTTACACACTTATATCATTTGTGAGTGAGTTAATTGTATCTTGCCTGCTTTCCTTTCATCTCTCACTACAGTGAACAGAAAAATCACCATTTTTTTATATGCAGCTGATGGGATTTTGTTATATTGTTAGAAAAGACCTGAACAAACAACTCCTTCCTGATTTTTGCCAGAAACAAAGGTAACAGCTATTCCTTAACTATTTGGTTGGTCAAAAAGTCTTTTTGTGTGTGTGTCATTTTGGTTGCATTTTGACCTTTTACAACGTGACTGGTAAGGAGTGCAGTAGAGACATGAGAGGGCTGGCTGGGCATCCACAGGCAGCAGCTGAGGCACCAGAGGGATGTGTAAGCAGCTGGTTGGATCCCCCTGAGAAGTGGGGGTTTAAACCCTAAGCTGGAATTTCCAGCCTAGAGCACCAGAGCCCAAAAAGTACTCAGATGACATCCACTGTGAAAAGCGGCAGCGTTGCTTCTGCCAGAGACTGATGGCTGTAGATGCAGAGTCATTTATAGAGGCAATGCATAAATTTTCACTTGTAGCCACTTACCCTGGGCTCTGGCAAAGAGGGTTGGGGCTGAAGGGACTAGAGGTGCTTGAGGAGAGACTAGGATCAGAGGCACTGGGGAGAGAACTGAAAGAGTAGCTGCTGGGATCCTGGTGCTGAGTCATCCACCACATTGAAGTAGCCATCCTGCTCAGGTAGTCCACTTCCCTCTGAGCAGCAGCAGCCTGAGAGCAAACAATAGCCTGAACCCAGGAAGGACCCTGCCCCACCCAGTGCTGCTTAATCACAACTGCTGAGTGCAGAATTACTAGGTTAACAACTGAGGGAGTCAGCCACATTCAATAATTCCTGAAAGTCTCAAACAGGTACCTGAGGCCAGGCTGGGGTACCATCTGACATCACCAGAGGTGGACCCAGAGAGAAAAAACAGATAGCATCTAAATATTAGATGCTACCAAAATGAAATCCACTGTGGTCTTCTCCATGATTTGTGACATTTTCTTTCCTGCATAGGTTTTGAACATTCAGTTTTTATCCTTCATGTTTGTGCATATTAAGTCACTAGATTTTATACTGTAGTGTACTTCAATTCACATATTTTGCTCCTCTCTTCTCTTACTCCATTTTACCTTCTTCTTTCCTCTCATTATTCTTGTTTTAAATTCTGTCTTCTTTCTTGCTATAACTTGTTTCCCTTCTGCACTCTTACTATTTCTCCTTCATCCACCCTCTCAAAACCAATTTTCTTGTCAATGGTAATCTCACATTCTTTTTCCTGCTCTAAAAATACTTGCATCTTCTCTCCACATTTAGCAATCTTTGTTTGTTGGTTGTGGATAATGTAGTTGTTGTTGCCTTTTTTCAATTTTATCTCTAGATATTCACTAGTTTTTTACTTAAAATCTCAAATTTTGCTGTTCCCCTCTCCTATACTTTTTAAGTCTCAAATTTTAATTTTGCCCCATCTTAGCCTGTTTATTTCTTTTTTTTTTACCTCTTTCACCCTGCTGTTTTTTCTTTATTTTTTTCTTTTTCTTCCCATCTCAAATTTTAACTTTTTCCTGTCTTAGGTTGGTTTTCATCCCTCACTCTTAGCATTCCCTCTCCCTCTATTATCTCAAAATCACTTCCTTTCCCCCTAGATATCTCTTAATCTTTCCTTCCTTCTTTCCTTCCTTCTTTCTTTCTTTCTTTCTTTCTTTCTTTCTTTCTTTCTTTCTTTCTTTCTTTCTTTCTTTTTCTTCCCATTCCACCTATATTAATTTTAGCCCATTCGTTCTTGATAGAGCTGTGGTGGAGCTTTATCTCTACTTTGGTTCCTGTTTTTATTATTATTTATTTACTTCTTTCCCAGTTCTCTTTCTCTCTCTCACTTTATTTTATTTTTTTTTAATTTATGTTTAAACCTAATACTTAAAGAAGAAAATCCTATCTTTCATGACAGAGTTGATGGAACTGGAGAGCATTATGCTAAGTGAAATAAGCCAGGCAGTGAAAGACAAATGCCATAGGATCTTACCTATAAGTGGAACCTAATCAACAAAACAAACATGCAAGCAAAATAGAACCAGAGAGGTGTAAATAAAGAACAAACTGACAGTGACCAGAGGAGAGGGGAGAGAGAGATAATGGGGAAAGAAGGGGAAGGGTCAAATCAAGGAACCTGTATAAAGGCCCAATGGACAAAAATGAAAGTGGGGAGGATTGAATGTGGGAGGTGGAGGTGGTTAGGGCAGCAGAGAGTAATGGGGAAAAATGTGGGCAACTGTAACTGAACAACAATACAAAATTTTTAAAAATAAAATGAAAATATACAGCTTCTGAATAGTTAAATCAGGAAGTGAACTGATGGTTAAGAGAATGTTTTAGCTAGAAAACTTTAGGAAAAACACTATATTTTTTATAGTGCAACAAATAATGTAAAGATTTACATGAGAATATTAAATAGAAAAATAGAGATTATATTTTATTAGAATTATAACCTTTGTAAAATTGCCTGGTGCACTTGAATTTGCAACATTAGACTAGATAAACTTGAAGATGGTACCTGGTGAATGGCGTCAGACAGGCTCCCTCACCCAGATGTCTGGGCAACTAAGATCAGCACTGTTCCCATTGCCTTGAGACAGGGTCCGATAAACCATATTCCCATAGTCCTGAGTGGGCCCGCATACACAGAATCACACTGTGTTATACAATGTTTGGGCACCCTGCTGGCTTTGTGTACATTTATTATATAAGGGACTTGGGGCTTCCTGCTGTGAGACATACAGTTTTCAGCATGTGTGGATCACCCCACCTGTGAATAAAGGCATGTGAGGACTTCCCATGGCTCCCTGCATTTTCTTCTGTCTGCTCAGATCCCAAGTGAACCTCCCTGGCCCTGAAGGACTGAAAAAAAGACAGTATCTAATTTTTAGTGATACAATTCAATTATCATTCAGACTGAGTCATTTAAGTAAAAGCCCAATTAGGGGACTCTATATATCTCTGAACTTTACAACAAACAAAAGTTTCAGAATCATGTAAAGCAAAATCCATCACATATCTGATAAGGGATTAATATCCAGAATACACAGAGAACTCCTAAAACAAAAAATAAAAACAAAATAAATAAACATTCTGATTAAAAAACAGGCAAAGGACTTGAATAGACATTTCTTCAAAAAGATACAGATGGACATTAAGCACCTGAAAAGATGTTCAACGTCATACTCATTAGGGAAATGCAGTCGAAAGCACAGTGAGATTCCACTTCACATTCACAAAGATGACTATTATTATTATTTTTTAAAGCAAGTACTGGAGAGCATATGGAGTAATTGGAATTCTTATGCTCTTCTGATGGGAATGTGAAATGGTGTAGCCACTAACAGAGACAGTATGGAAATTCCTCAAAGATTTAAAGAGAGAATTAACACATGACACAGCAATTCCACTTCCTGAACTGAAAAGAATTGAAAGCAGAGACACAACAAATATTCACAATAGCCAATAGCTGGGAACAACTGAGTGTCTGTCTATAGGTGGATGGATAAACAACATGGAATTTATACATATACACAGTGAAATATCACCCAGCCTTAAACAGGAAAGAAACTGAAACATGCTATAATATGAATGAATCTGAAAAACATTATGCTAAGTGAAAAAAGCCAGTAAGAAAAAGACAAATGCTGCATGACTGATCACAGATGCATGAGACCCCTAGAGTAGTCGGAGACAGGGAGTAGAGTGCCAGTTGCCAGGAGCTGGAGGTGGGGTAGGGTGTTGACACCCAGTGAGCACAGAGTTTCAGTTTTGCAAGATGAAGAGAGTTCTGGAGATGGATGGCAGTGACAGTGGCACAACAATGAGAATATATTTAATGTCATCAAACCATGTATCCAGTTAAAATGGTAAATTTTACTACAATTTAAAAAATAAATTATAACCAATGATAATTAGAGTGACAATTACAATGCATTGTCCAAACTGGGACACTTTGGGGAGTGGGGATAAATGTGATGGTCCTGGGGAGACCGGGTGCCAAAAACGTTCTGCTCCTACCTCAGAGAAAGACATCCACTGGCCTCAGTAGAAAACTTAGTCTGGCAAATGTTCGACAGTTAACTATGGAAGAAATCTCACAATTAACAGGGCCAAGAAATAATGATCTCTGTTACAAAAACTCAAACTCTTAAAATTTGGCTGGTAGACTTTTGAAATAAAATTTTGGATACATTTCAGATTTATAGTTTAATTCCAGAAGTCCATTCTATTCTGGGACACTCACCTTTGGTTTCTGGGCTCAGCTGTCCATACGTGCCTGTGGGACACACCTTTACCTCCCTGCCTCGTCCTCTTCCATCTCAATGCCATCCATTCTTTAAGGGAGGTCTCCCAAAATGTCCCCTTATCTGTTCAGCCTCCCCTGATCCACCAGATGGAAGTTCTCCACTTCCAAACTCTGATGGTGCTTTACTTGATAGGAGGCTAACATGAAAGAAAACTTACACTATTGAATGAATGCTATTGACTTCTGTTCAGCTGCCAAGCCTGAAAACTAACCATAACTAAAATCATCTACCAACATAAGGAAAATTATCTTGGACCTCCCCTTGTAAGCTCCATGGTTGGTGCCTTGGTTTTTCTGGGAGTTTGTGGGGGGCTTGAAGCAAAGGGATGAAGAAAGAATGTAATTTGATTCTTGACCGTTGTGAAAACTGGAGTTCCTCGGATTCTCTTTCATGTACAGGGAGTGGTCATTCTCACCCTTGCTGCTCTCATACTCTGACACACTGGGGTCCTCAGGCCCAAGGTTTGGTTTCTGTGCTGCTAAGACCCTAAACAACAAGTGCTGGCTGCAAATTTTCCCTGGTGGGGCTGGTCCTGGGAGGGTGATTCCCCCACTGACATAGTTTTCTCAGGAGGCCTGGATGCCCCGGGCTAGACCAGGTCACCCTCACCACACAAACAATGCAGCTTTAAAAAGTCCTACAGGTCACCTGTCTCAACTATTTCACATTCCTCCCCAAGTTATTATCACCTGTTTTTCTGTACTCCCACATACATTGTGAGTGGGCTATATGCTGGAAAAGTCTGTTTCTTTGAGGTTTTTTGTTTGTTTCTTTGTTCAGTAGTTCATTTTGCAAACACTCAGCTCACCTCATGTTTAGTGTACACCAGGATTCCTCTCCTACACCTGTGAGCCCCTGGATCACCAACTTAGCAGTAAAGAAACAGAGGCTCATCTGATTTACAGGAGAATGGAAGCCTTAGTTGGCTTCATGAGACCAAAGGGCGACATCAAAGCAGGTGACAGGACATCTCAGGCTTGTGACCAAAAGGGTATACTTTGACCACTTCCAACACTCTAGGGTGGTTATAATCAAACACAGAAAATAAGTGTTGGCAAGTGTCAGGGGCTTATTGGTGGTTTGGCTGGAGGTATGTGGCAAGGAGACAATATGTATGATGATTCCTCTCAGCTTCCATGTAAAGGATAGAAGTGGGGATTCTTGAGTCCAAACTGAGCTGGATCTCCTTTGCCAAAAAAGTTGCCCTAGTCTTCCTTTGATCTCCCTAGTCTCCTAAGTTTATTGACACATTGTAAACACATGTTAACAAATTAATCACAAATTTAATAAAGTTTAAATAGGTTTCCTTGAATAAGATGGCCCTGGTTTTAGTTTGGGCTTTATGACTTCACATTACATGAAAATATAGTATATAATAATTAGCAACTACCTGTTTTGTGGATTCTGGGTAAAAATGGAAGCCATTGAAAAAAGTCTTGCCCTGGCTGATTCAGAAAGAA